>VXAZ01010341.1:190561-230062 GCA_013399875.1 Gymnorhina tibicen | reverse complement strand
GAGAATTCATTTTTGGAGACAAATCCAATAGGATTTGTCCATCTTTTCTCTCATATCTCAGTAGGACTTCTACTACTTCTACTACTTCATAGTAGGACTAAAATCAAATTTAGATTTACTGTAAAAGTAAGCCAAATACAACAGGACAGTACAGATTAAATTTGTCATACCTCAAAATCTTCCAATTCCGTTCCATCTTCTGTATCTTTCAATAGTTCAATTAGCCTTCTCCTTTCTCCCTCAAGCATAACAAACTGGTTTCCTGAATCCTTTGCTAGCTGAAATATTTACAAAAAGAAAAAACCCATACTTTAGAACTCCACTAGCTCAAACAGCACCAAAACAAAGTTTTTAAACGCTATGAAATTAACATCCAAATCTTGTTTATTTCCATGATACAAATTATCACTCTGACAGAAAAATATAGCAGCCTACATATAATAAATTTATAATCTTATCTTAGTCTTTGATATAGTGGGGAGGTAAATATTTTTCACTGGATGAAAAACCATGATAGCTCCTATGTCCTAACAGAAAAAAAGAAAGCAGGAAAATCACGGGATGTATTTTCTGACAGAGAGCACTCCCATGCAGGCTACACATGAACAACCTGTATATCTATCCCTTATTTATCCATAAGGACATCATCCTTTAACTTAACAGTGAATACATTTTTAAAAAGTCTTAGGATATTGCTCTTAAAACAAGATATGTCCTGAAGGCACAAACAACAATTCAGTTTCCAGTACTCTTTAGCAAGTACGTAGAAACAGTATCATCCCAACCAATATGAGCATCCAAGTTCAGAACTACCTAATACAGTACTCTGCCATAAATAACAGTTTTAACAGAAAGATAATTTTTAAATTTATGCCTAATTAGCTTTTGAAGCTCCTGATTAAAACAAAAAAAAAGACTGTCTTCAAAAGTATTTATAGATTCATTTTCAGCTAATATTTTAAAAAATGTTATTGGTTTTATGCTTAAATGCTTACCTCAATGTTCTTTTTAATGAAATGCTGGCTGGTTTTGGTTTTGTTACGCATTTTTTCTGCTGTTTTTTCTGTTTCTAATTCACTTGGACAATCTGATGTTTGAGAAAGAAAAGTTGCTACATTATAATCATTCCTATTCTGATTCGACAAGAGCTGTAATAACATCAATCCCATTCAAATCTTTAGCAAACAAATTCAATAGACAAACTTTCTATACGGTGTTTTCATTATTTATGTAAATAATATTGTTATATTTAAAACATACTATTGCCAAATTCTAATTTCATTTTCAACTTTTTATTATATGAGATCACTCAATGTTACAAAGGCTAAAATACTTTTGGATTTCTGACCTCAAAAATGTTAAACATGGTGGCCTTAAAAGCCACGGCATTCCTTCAAACCCGATCATCGTTGCAGTTTTCTCATCATTACAAAACCAGACAATAATTTTTTTGAAAACCACAGAACTATCTGGAGACATATCAAGTACATTTTTCTAAATAAAACAGCTGAAAAACAGATGATATAGTTGATATTATTATAACGCAGCTTATAAAACAAATTTTGTTAAAAAATAAAACTCATCATAGAGCTGTAAATCTATTAAACAGACACATGATATTCTAATAACAATGGGTTTCACTCCATGACAGAAAAAAGGGCATGTATTCTGTTTTTCAGAGACTTTTACCATGCTTAAAATAACAATTCCTTTATGTACAGCAAATATTTGTCACGTTAAATAACCAGTCTAAGCAAATACGATCAACTTGTAAATCTCAAGAACTACTTCAAAAGCAGGCATGGTACTTTTTGATTTTCTGGAAAGCAGAAATTTGAAAAATGGGTGGGCTATTTCCCTACAAAAAAATGAATTTGACATGTTAGATAATGGAAGACAGGCTATGAAAGTTTATATGGAAGTAACTCTCTTACAGAGTGAATAGAATGAAAGCAAACTCCCGAAGATATGATATAAATGCCATGCACACACAAACCTTAAAGGATGAGGTGTTGGATCTAACCAAGAAACCCCCCTCACAGTTCAAATGCACAACTGTTTACTGAAAGCATCCAAAGCTTTCTTTACCATTACCAGGCAACATCATGAATATGTCAAGGAACTGGATCATATAGGTATTTAACAATCAATATAAACATGACAAATTGCATCCTGAAATGAACAGAACTCACCAAACACCAACATAACACGCAAGGTATACATTACTGTTAAACTATAGCTTTCACTTGACTGTAGAATAGCATTTTAGAGAGGGAGCTATCACACAGAACATCTCAGAACATTCAAGTAAAGAAGGGACAGACATGGATCACTGAGACAAAGAACACACTGAAGATTGCCATGGGTAATTAAAAAAGAGATTCCACCTCAGCACATTTTGCATATGCGTTTTGGTAGATTTGGCACATATTGCAAAGATTTGGTACAAATCTTGACGAGATTGATAAAGTAATAGTATAAAACTAGGGCATACGTTCTTCTTCACAAGCTCCTCTTGTTCAGGGTCTGCCTTTATGACAGCTGTGACACATAAATCCAAAAGCAACCAAAAGTGTAAGTCTTAGCTACTCAGACACAACATCAAAAGCCTCCAGTAGAAATAGTAAAAGTCATTTAAAGCAATATATTGCTCACAAGCTGTAAGCAATCTCTACTTCATGCATTCCCAAAGTAGGAACATGCAGAACATCTCAAAACAGTGCAAGTGATAGCAACTCCCAACCATGCCTGGAAGCTCCAGAAGATTGAATACTGGTAATGAAACCTGCCATTGCTATTCAAGGGCACTCCAGCACAACTCAAATTTTGAACAAGGAAGCTGAGGGTCAAGCTTCATTTTAAGGGAGGAATGAAAACACATGGTAGAAAGACAGAGAAATAAAAAGCTCCAGCCCACAAAATTAAGGTCATATACTGGTGAACAAACACAAATGGTAAGATGATAAAGGACCTGAGGTCCATGTTTAAAAATTAAAACATGCAGTCACATTCTACAAACTGCAGAGATACTGCTGCCATCGATGCTTCAGGCTTGAAGAATGCACTTTTATTTTGTCTTTGTCATCTTAGCCAGTCACCAGGAAGATAGATTCCTTCTGTTTACATAGAATGGTAGTTGACAAAGAAATAAACAATTGCAGATGATAGCAATGGCATCTGAAGCTATTATTCTTATATCACAACACATGAAAAGTTACTCAACCACACAAATTTGAATTTCAAATAGGGAAAGAACAGAGGCATACAAGCACAATTCCATTTATTTTGATATGCTGGACACACTACACTACTAACACCATTTGAAATGTCTATACAGTGCATGATAACACACAGTCTCTAAAAGAATCAGCAGGTGTTTGAGTTTTGCCAGAAAGCACTTATTTCATAAAAGCAATGCAGACTTTACAATAATCAGCATGGCAAAATATAAAATACAAGTTGTCTGAAGATTTGTTTGACAAAATCCATACAATTTCTGCTGAAAACAAAAGAATTACAGAACAGCTGCAGTTAGATGCAGCACCACTTGTCATTTCTAAATGGTGTCTTGAATATAAGCCTATTAATAAAAGCTACGATACCTTAGAGTAATAGCAAAGACAAGCTTCTAAAGAATGTCCATGAAGAATCAATGATACATTTTACAATATATCTGTTACACACCTCTTCCTTTTGAAATGAAAGAAAAATGGTTTTATAAACCCAAAAGTAAAAATTTTCTTAGCATGTTGAGTAAAACGTTTTACATAAATTACAAAGCTATTCTCTTTTTTCATTTGCATAAAAGGTAAGAACTGTCACCATTCAGTAACCTTGCTTTTTCCCATTTCATTGGCCTTGCCACTAAGGCTGAGTCTTCATTACCCACCCATTGTACATGTTGTTTCACCATTTCTAAAAATACAAACTACACCATTAATAAAGCTTACCCTGGTTTTCTTGGGCTTTATGGCAATCATAATCTTCAGGATTCATGTGTGTGTGAAATACTGAAGTACGCATTTCATCTTCTTTAGCATGGGAGGGATCTGAAAGGAATTTTTTCTGGTAAAATTTAATTGAAATGTATTTAAAGAAGATCTAGCATCATGTGTAGCATACTATAAGACCTCATACTTGGAAAGCAAAGAAATTCACTTGGATAAATTATATAAGCACTGTATTTCTCAAGAAATAAGGAAGGGGGAAAGTGTCAAGTGTGCTGTTTCATATGGCTTTCTTGTTTTTAACAACTACTGCCCATAAAGGACAATTCGTCACATTCTCAAAGATATAGCCCAAGGCCCTAAAGTTCAAATGCCTCTGCAGACACCATGTGGCAAGTCATCTAAAACTTTGAATGAGAATAAAGCATCCAGGTTTTTACAGCTGGTGTCTGCCTGTGCATGAATTATTAGACTTCCAAGCAGCTTAGGTCAAGGGCATAGTCTAGAAAAACAGTGTTCAAGTATCCCAGTTGTTTCAGTTACTCAAAGAAAATGAAAAAAAATAAATCAACTGAAGTATTCATATGTGTCAACTGGAAATATAAGTTAGAGCAGGAAGTTGCAGTCTATACACCTAGCACTTACAAAAAAGGAATCATATTGAAAAGAACTATATGAATTACATGTGATTTTCCCAATGAAAAAAACACGCAATAAACAGTAATAATGAAGTGTAGGGGACTCAACTGAACAAATGATTTTGTTAAACAGAGCACGGGGTAAGGAATTAAAGGCTGTTTAATTCCTGATTTACATTTCTGCTCTGAGTGTGTCAGAAGGTTTTGTTGTGCCTGAAAGGCTTGGAACACTTAAGTTACTAACGATTTTGTACTCAAACTTGTGCTTAATTTCACAGCTACATTAAAAGCTATAATAGCTCTCATATATAATTTATTTAATAAAGCTCTATCAAATTCAAATCCTGAAAAGCAAAACATATGAAATGTATTCTGTTTAAATATCAACCAGGGCAGCCATCGAGACATTTATTTAATTAAATAAATACCTAAGTAAATAAGTAAGACCTGAAAAGTAAGGCACTAGCATGTTACAGAAAAGATAAAGATCACGCTGGAGGAAAACTATAAATCTAAACTATACAGTTTTGTCAGTGCAGTACACCAGAAACCACATGATGCACATGATCTCTAAAGGAGTTACTTTTGAAATAAAGGAGCAGTCATATATATGAAATAAAGGAGTCAGCAGTCCCATAGTCTTGCTTGTCTACTGTTATTTTAATATATCCTGACATCTACTGGAGACTGTCTAAATATCACCTGTACCAAATTCTGTTTTCTTTCCTTAGTAACCCAAACTTTAGCACAGAAATAAAAGCAGGTTACATTGTAAGAGTAAGTTTTGTTGAAATATTTTAACTACACACTGCTACCATTATTATGCATGTACTTCCAACATTCAAGCTGAGATTTTTGCTCTGCAATAACCACTCAGACCTCAAATCCTTATTCTCTCCCCAACAAGAAAAAAGGATGTGCCACAATTCTGTTTCTCTTTACTTACCAACTGTATCATGCCAGGATGAGAACAAAGCCAAAAACTGGTTTGTGTTTTCCACCTCCTCATGGGTTCCTGTGGTTCTGATAGACTATTCAAAATAAATAAACTGTGTATGTATAAATACACGCATATATTTAAATTAAATTCTTTAAAGTGAGATATGTTGGCTGCTTATCAGATGTAATGAAATTCAGACCCTATCAAAAGTTACTCTTCCCACTTTATTTTCTTCTTGAGGCTATCTCAATATCTCCTGAAGTTCTGATAAAAGCATGGTGAAACTTTAAAGCCTCTGTTACATACTGTCTTTTATTTGGAGACTCACTTCACAAGACAAAGTTCTGTAATGTGGTTGCGGCTCCAAATCCAAATCCAAATCCAATGAAACTATGAGATGCAGTCAAACCAATCATGGTTTTTTAGCAACTCACATTTCTAATTATGTAAAACAGAGGAAATACTAACTTGTTTCAAGGCATTTAACTGCTAGAGGCCAGGATAGGAATAGGATAAAAGAATTTTTGCTGTAGCATTCTTATGCCTTCTTCAGGGGGCATCTCTAATTTCTTCAACAACAGACAATACTGAAATAGCTGGGCCTAAGAAGGATCACACTTGAACAGAATAAATGCTTTTCAGCCTGGGTTCACAGACATTACCTCTTGACACACCCTCCCTGCAAGTGATGAACTCAAGCATAATACTGTGCTACTAAACCACACCCAGACAGCTGTATATTTGGCAATTGGTCTTATCAATTTTTAAGGTCCATGTCCTTCTTTCAAAGCCTGCCTAGCCAATATACATTAAAAACTATCCAATCTTACTTTTTAAGATCCATGTCTTAATTTTAGTTAGCCAGCTGTGAGTTATTTAATAACAAGGCTTCTGTGAAATAAGATAATTATGTAAGACAGTACTCTAAGATGCAGTCACAAAATAAGCAGAACATTTCTAACCTGAAGTTCTTCCCAGAGCATTGCCCTCATTTCTTTGCCTTGCTTCTTAATTACTTTTTCCTTAATACGCTGTTTTTCAAGTATTGTGTCAAGTTTATTCATTTTCTTTATAGCTGCTTGAATCTGAGCACTTATATCTGTGTCTTCAGAACATTTCAAGTTGGAAGAGTCTGCCGTAGAATATATTTAAAACTAATGTTAGCTTGAAGCATGTCAACTTAAAAAAAACAAACATTAAAAAGCAGTTCAAGCAATTTGGCAACAACCATAGACAAGAGTACAACGTTCTCAAGCATATATTAATTTCTAAACCTGTTTGTAGCAGGGAAAAATACAGAAGTCTTTGCAACAGAGTGCTGAATCAAACTCTGAGCTGTAGCAGTTGGATATGGAGGCATGGGAGAGGAAGAGTCACCTAATTGGGCAAGTGATTTGATTCAAATTTATAATGGAAGAGTGACAAGATCTCCACAGTATCAGCAAAAAATCACTAAGTTTAAAAACAAAAAATAATTTCTTCAGCCTGACTAGTATAATACATGTTGAAATGAATAATTCTGGGGTGAAGAGAGACTCTAGTATTTCAGCCTTGAAACATTAGGAAAGTTTCAGTCTTGGCTCACATCTTAACCAAACCAGATCCTGGTACTGGTTCCAGAAAAATGTTGCTATAAAAAATAAAAATCTGTGAAACATGATGGAAACTACCATTACTTAATTAAAGTAGATTTCTATATTGTCTCCTTTTTTTCCCTAAATATGCAGATTATAATTGTAACTTTTGCCTTTTCCCCTTCCTATAGCATCTTCATGCTCTGTCTTCTTTTATGACTTCCATGTTAAGAGTAGAGGAAACACTTGTAGCATTGTCCCTATCCCACAGACTTCCAAGTTTTGGAGTCCTGCAACACTCTCTTTCATTTTCTAATCTTTTGAGGTCAGATGCTTTATTATAGCCATTGATCCAAGCATTTACTGTGATGCATTGGTCTACTTTATGCCATAAAAAGATGAGTGAGACAACAAGGGGAGAGCTATAAAAATCTAAGTGAGCTACAGAGGACAGATGGACCCAAGGACAGATGGTAAAAAAAAGAGCACTTATTTCAACTGGCCTGAACTGAGCAGATTGATTTAAACCTAAAACTACTGAGTGAAGCTTTAGGTTGAGTTCTATACAATTTCTGTTCTGTAGATATTAATATCATGTTTGGTGACCAGCATTGCTGCACTGGATAGGATCACCACTGAATTCTGCCTTATTAGACTGATTCAATCTACGGAAAACTCAAATTCTATTATAACATTAAAGAAAATGAATATCCATTAATAAAACAACCTCTAAATAAAGAATTCATCCAATCCTCTTAAATAGCGTAATTCATATACATGTTCAATTTGTAGTATTCTTTTATAACTATATGATATACACACACAAATGCTACAGTTACAAACTCTCTTAGAAGCACTAATAAGAAAAGGTTTTATTGCACTGCTCACTTTGCACACCTGAAATGTACTATCAGATTTGGCATTACCTGGTTTCCCTGGGGAAGGTTCACAGAATTTCGACATCTGTGTTTCAATGCTTTCATCTCCAGAATCTGAATTAGAGTTACATCCTGAAAAACACAAGGAAAAGCCTTTCACAATAAACCAGATACATTTTTGTCAATTAGGGATCACCACAGAGCCCTTGCAGTGGATTAGTTTCAAAAATAGTATGTACTAGTACACCAGGACTCATGTTAAAAACAGAAGCAGGAATCAAGGGATTTCTTTTGACCCCAGTTCTGTCATGAAATCTTAAATAAATTTCAAGATAGTATCCAAATATCTCCTTCATTTATTGGTCTTTGCATCTCTATTTGTAAAAAGTTGGACCCCCCAGAACATTAATCTATTACCATTTGTAGAATGACAGAAGAATGCCATGAAACACTTCTTCAAGTGCTTCAATTAAAGTTATACGCTTCATACTTATATTTAAAGTATTTTATTAGTATTAACGTTTTTCAGTTGTTAAATACTGTAACTTACAACCATAAATTCCAATCTTTTGGACAGGTGGACCATTATTAGGATACAATGTTTCTAACAAATGATCATGATTACCCTAAAAAGTTAAAAAAAACCATCTTAATGAAAACACTTTCGAACATGATTCCATGGAACACACACAGATTGGTTTTCCTGATCTTTTAAGCCAGATCACAGCTTATGATGCCACAAGACACTTACTGTACTGTACTGACAGTAATAACACATTTATTTCAAAGACGGATTCCAAATAGTGAAGAGAAGTGATGCTGCGGTTTTAGGAGTTCTCCTTTTGTTTTTCTTTTTCTCTTAAAGAATCTTCCCCATGCATGTTGCCACAGGACAAATTACTGAGTACTTAAGAGAGACAAAGACCTGGCCACAGGGGGAGGGGTCCAGCTGTCCTCTTTTACCTGGGGCTTTTTCTCGAGTAGGCGGAGATGCAGAGAGATTTGAACTGGGAAAAAGGGGGTGGGTACAGCGGCCTGCCCTCTTGGCTCTCTGGGCATTTGGAGGAGAGAGAGAGGCTGCAGTTGCTGTAGGGAGAACTCGTCGTCGCTGCGGGGTTCTGCCTTCTGCCACCTTCCTTCTACTGTGAGCGGAGCTTGCTGGCTGGAGCAGCCGTTTGCTCTGGGACCCTATTTAACACCCCACCTCACTAAAAGAGCAACCTTTTCACCATCTGCTCGGGTGCCTCAGCGGACGCGGGGATCCCAACGCGAAAGGTGTTTCGCTGCCCCCGCCGTTCCTTTGCTGCTCTGAGCCTTCGCTACACTGTAGCCCTGGCACCCCCTGCTTGCCGAGACCTCCTGGGGTTCCCACTGCAGCCCCGGAGTTCGATACATCTCGCCTCCCACCCGGGATTCTGTGTTCATCCCTGCTGTTCCAGCCTGCTGTTCCCAAGGGTCCTGCTGGGGCACCGGGACCGGCTGCCCAGGGGGTTTGTGAGGCCTTTCTCCCATNTATATTAGTAAAGAACTGTTATTCCTATTCCTCATATCTTTGCCTGAAAGCCCCTTAATTTCAAAATTACAAATTTTCCAGTGGGAAGGGGGCTACATTTTCCATACCAAGGGAGGCTCCTGCCTTCCTTAGTAGACACCTGTCTTTCAAACCAAGACAAGTGAAGGTATGGATCTTCTTTTCTAGATTTCTACCTATTTGCAACCTCTTTTCGCTCCATCAATAGAATTATACCCAAACTATGAAAACGTGATATTTGGTCTAGTCACAACACAAGAAAGTATTAATCATTCCCACACCTGACAACTCGTTGAGATTCCATAGACACTTCTGAAGAAAGATGGTCATACTCTCCACTGCGGTTTGCTGATCTGTTCTTACTTCCTGGACATCAGATTTATCTCTGTCATCATCTTTGTTTTCTGCTGGACAGCAATCTTCTAGACTGCCTCTCTGATAACCATCAGCCAAACTGACAGGTGAATCAACCTATGAAATGCAAATTATTACCACCATGAAAACAGCGATGTTTTGGGTGAAAAAGAAGATAACCACAATACTCACACACTATCACAAAGAACAACTTTGTGAAAGTACAATACTGCAGTGTACTTCTTAAATAGAAGAACCATTTTCAGGTCTGATACACAGCTCTCTTTTTTAGATTTCACATTGATTCTCAAGCTCATCATTCCACAGACTGTCATATTTGGGACTGCCAGGCTAGGAAATTATTCCAAAGGTTTATGCCATTTCTGCTGCAGCAGAGAGTACAGATTACCCCTTAAGAGCCTGTGTGTACAACAGCCTCATTTTTTTCCTGGCACTGTGAAAACTCTGCAACACATAGCATCCCAATCTCTTGCTCAATACTACAGAGTTTTTTATAGCCTTTGAAGGGCTGAAAACCTTATGATTAATTTATTAGTCTCAAGAAATTTCCATTTTCATTCAATAGCCCATAAAGTTTAGGTCAGAACTTGGGTTCAGAGTTAGCAGCTGTTAACCTCAATATCTGACTGTGAACCTATAAAAAAATACTTTAATTTCTGTGAAGCATCCAGGTATGATCCCATTCTACAGACGAGTGAGTAGAGGTACAACACAATTGGACTAAGCTAAGTAAATCAATCTAAATGTCTAATTCCCAAGTCCTGGTTCCTACATCCCAACAAACTTATCGCATATCTGCTCCCCAAAATTAAGTTAATCCCCAATATTAATCTTCTCAGAGGATGAATGAACAACTACTTCCAGTAGAACTTCGCTGAATCCCTGAAACTGACATTTCTTAGAGTACTCCAAATTGGTTTTTAAAACTGATTCAAACATATCCCAAAAGAGCCTTGTAGCCAAAAATTTAACTTTTAAGGATTGCTCAAATGCTTGCTTTTAATAAGCAAAATAATTTTTTTCCAACTGAAATTTAAAAGCACAAATGGGATGAAAGTGAAATTATTCATACACCTCTCATCCATCAACCAACTACAGTTATGTATTTACATATTAGTGAGAGAATTCAAATGTTTTTCCTTAAAATAGAATTTATTTAATAATCCAATTAAATATAAAGAGGAAGAAAACCAAGTTTTCCAGGTTGCAGTGCTGAATCGTCCTTTTTGTGGCAAATATAAAAGCAACACAGATTCAAAAAACTAAACTAAAAACCATTCCATTCCTGCATAAGGAGCAGACCACATTCATGAACTTTCACACAAGCCCTTAACACACCTGCAGAGCCAAAAACTATATATGCAACTAAAAAAGCAGAATATTACTTCTTTAGCATTCTACAATGAAGAATTAAGCATAGAGGTTTTAACCTGCTGAAGGCAAGAAAAATTACCTTTTGCAAACACGGTTCTGGTGTTAATAACTCCATAGATGTATTTAAAGATCTACTATTACGTCTTGAGCTAGATGCAGGCCTTGAAATTTCATCCAAGCTCCCACCTTTAATATCCACTGTTACCTAAATTGGGGAAAAAACTGAAAAACAACATTCTAAATTAACAGTTTCATAATAAAGCACTACAAACCCTGCAATATTTCAGATACAGATCATGTAAGTTTCAAATGTTTTCTAGCAACTCCATGTTGAGAGGTTTTTCCAGTTTAGACCAGCTTGCCACTCAAGTATGTGCTTTTTAATATATGTACAAATACATATTTATAACATCAAGCCAACCAAAGTATTCAAACGTGCTTCCTATCAAAGACACTTTGAATGGCGTACATCTTACATGTAATGTCACAACACAGAAATTATCATGGCTCTTCTTTTTCTTCTTTTTTTTAATCATTGGACTGACAAAGTTAGCACCAACAAAAGAATGAGGGCATTTTAGACACATCTTGAACACAACTGAAACAGCCAAATGCTACTTATGTTCAAATGGGAAGTTCCTAAATCTAAACGATCACATTCCCAATCTCAGTTCAATTTCGAATTTAATCCCCAGAAATGCATGTTCCTCTGCAAAAAAACTGTGAATTCCCAGGAATTAGACATCAGTGCATGACACGTGCTTGGAATTCTCAGAAGGCTGAAGTGAATACAAGTCTTTATTTCAAGGCAGGAAGGCACGGAGGCAGACACGGAGGAAAGGAGAGGGGGGAGGGAGGAAAGTAGGCAGAGAGGGAGAGAGGAAAGTAGAGAGGCAGTCAGGGAGGAAAGCAGGCAGGAAGGGAGGAAAGCAGGCAGGAAGGAAGAGAGGAAAGCAAGGAAGCGGGCAGGGAGGAAAGCAGGCGGGCAGGAAAAGGAGGAAAGCAGGGAGGGAGGCAGGCAGGCACGCAAGCAGGGAGGAAAGCAGGCAGGCAGGAAGGAAAGGGAGGAAAGCAGGGAGGAAAGCAGGGAGAAGAGCAGGCAGGCAGGAAGGAAAGGGAGGACAGCAGGGAGAAAAGCAGGAGCCCCGTCCTTACCGCAGGAGGGCAGCAGCACCGGCCGCCGCCGCCGTTGCCCTGACGACCAGGCCAGCGAAGTCTCGCGAGAGCTGCGGGCTGTCCCGGCGCAGCGTGGTCCCGGTGATGGCGGCGCTGTTCGCGCTCTGTTCCCGCTCTGTTCCCGCTGCGTTCCCGGTGCGTTCCCAGGGATCCGGACGTGACCGAGCTGTGCCTGAGCCCGCGGGGAGCCCCGCTGGAGCGCTGCCCTCTCCGTCCTGGTAGAGAGGAGTGCCGGCTGGAGGGCGCCTCTTTCTCCGAGCCCTCCGTTCCGGGCCCGTTTGAGCAACAGGAAAGAAAAGTTACTGTGCTGGCCCTTCTGAGCAGTGTCTGTGCTGTGAATTATTAATGTTTCTCTGCGTGGTCTTGTTCGTCTAGGCTTCTGCATTAATTATGTCGTGTATACTTGCACACAAGGATAGTTGAATCACTTCTAAATAAACCTCGTTAAAACTTAAAATTATTACTGTGGTCATTGTTTTTACGTGAATACTCACTGTTAATAAGGAATTAATTAATGAGGGGAGCGTGATTGCCTTCCTAGTTCCATCCCTTTTTATGTTTGCTGAATTTAAACAAAATGGGAGGACTAATTCCCCTGGTCCAATTAACTTTAAAATCCGGCAGACACAATTCGGGCTCCTACTGCTTCCTTTGATACCCATGTGTGTTAAAATCAGGTTTACATTGGCAGTAAAAATTCACAAGAAACAGTTTCTTCTGAAGAAACAAAGTTCATCTCGTTCAAAGTAAGGTTTTGATTGAAAAATGTTTGTGCCAAAATAAATCTAACTTAGCTAGTGGTATGTATTGGGGTCTGCAGTAGAGTTTTTATTGATGCTTATGGTATATGGTGTTTTACTGTCACATATGCCACTAAAAGAGTATTTTTTCCTGGTATTTAGTGTGGTAAGGTTGCAATGTAGTTTACAGTTTAAAACTGAAGACAAACAGAGAAAATGCACTAGTGAACCCTGTGTGGTTTTGCTTCCTCCCTAAGCATGCTGAGCTCTGGTATGCTAAAATTCTAAGTCTTGTGATTGCTAATGCAATACCATGGTGGTGTTTGGAACCTGTGGTGCTTTCCAGATGGTGCAGATGATAATTTGAAGCAAAACATAGAAAAATGCATGTTTACATCTGCAAGTTGAATATCTAAGGCCAGTAATGACAATGAGAAAGCAGTAGAACGGACAATATTGTTCAGAACTGGCTAAACTAAAATACATAGTTTTCTATATTAGGAATTACATTAGCTATGAATAATGAGCTATGGCAAGCAGCTAGGTATGACTGCCCCAATATTTTTTTTTTTTCTACAGAACAGTGCATATGCTTAACAGCTGGCAGAGTTTGACTTATTACCAACTTCCCTATTACAGACTGCCTACACCCTCACAAGAGCCTGTGGAAGGAGACCATCCAGCTCTGGATCTGGTCACAAATGGGCATAAAACTCATTTGAATTTGGTTTAGGAATAGACTTCTTACTGGTGCTTGTCCACATAGAATCAGTGAAGGTTTCCTTCCAATGAGGCTGTCACACCTGAGACTGAGTAATAATGGCTTAGCAGGGATATCTCAAACCACAGTTGATCTTGTGATCTGCTGTGTGTCCTAGAAGACCCAGAGATGAAAAGAAGAGGTTTGCAGAGTTCATCTCAAATCCTATAAATCAGGTCATAAAAGTCTTCCTCTCCAATAAGAACTGAACTTTAGTAACACGAAATAATTTTAATAAATAATGTTAATAACATTAAATACTACATCATCTCAAATATTGTTATAGGTGGCAGGTGTACTCATACTGAAGCTTGAACTAGAAAAGCAGAATCAAGGGTGTGCTTTCTTTTTTTGCCTTTCCAGGAACAGGTCAATTTTGTTCCAAGATAAACTAGATACTTCTCTGAAATATGACGATTTAAAAAAAAAAATAAAAAGGTTGGAATGGAAAAAACTCTTGTTTCTAGGAAGTGCACAGCAAGAAAAGCACTCCAAGATGTGCTTTTCATCTTAAAAGATAGGTTATAACATGATGAAATCACATTTAGACAAGTTGTCTTGATACTCAGAACACAGTTGTCATAGTAACAGAATTCAATCGTTCTTTTCTCTCTAATCCACTCAAAAAGAAACACAAACGAGGGGGGAAGTACAGGGAACTTGTTCCAAATTACTGCTGCTTACCTCCATACTCCTCTTCTGAAAAGCCTTTTGATACACAAATAGGTAGTCAAACAACTTTCATTTCATTGTCTCATAAATGTTGGAGAGAAAAATACCAAGATTTTTTTAATGCTCATTAGTTAGTTACCTTTGATTATTTTTTAATATCTTTCTTGTACTTACCTGAAGTGCCTTTTATTTACCATAGGCAGTATTTCTAAGGCAGACTGTAGCAGTTCCGGTACTCAGGTTAGGACAAGCAGAGCTAATATTCACTATATTAATTCCTCTAAATGTGAGGGCAATAAACAGAGTCTTTTCTAGCAAAAGACAAGTGATTATGTAGTAGTATTTCTTGACTGACATGTGCCAAGTTAAGGGCAAAGAGCCATGTTCAAATTTTCCGAGAAACCCTCAGTGAGGATGAGTAGAGTTCTGCAGTGATACAGCAATCATCAGCAGTAGTGATACAGCAGAGTAACCTGTCAGCTGAGGGAGACAGGCCAAACTAAAATGCTAAGTCCAGAGTCAATGGTAAAACTTCCATTGTTTATTAAAGCCAGGTTTTAATCCTTGACTTGCATTGGAAAATCTCCTGCCTTGACAAAACTGCCTTCCATGTTGCCACACCTGCTGCTGCAAGATGAGAGCAGAGTGTGGAAGCAGAAGCTCAATGGACTGTGTTGTGCTGAAATGTGTCTGTGCTGCAGGGTGCTGTGGAGTGCAGAGGTGCCCTACCAAAAAGGTGCAAGGCAACCCAAACAATTCAACCCTTCAAGTGTCTCAGGACATTCTTCTATGGCTTAGGATGTGATCCAGGCAAAAAGTAGAAAAAAAAGTAGTTTTACAGAAATGGAGGCCAAGAAGTTATAATACTGCTTAGTCAAGTAGTGTGCACAGAGGAGTTTTTGGAGTAAATCACCATCTCCAGTGCATTATGCTTAGGCACAGGGAACCTCGGGATGCAGAACTGCTGCTAGAGAAACCCTGGTTTGCATTAACAGATGTATATTTAGGAACTGGATCTCATTTGGTATTTCTTATGCTTTCTTTAAAAAATAGCCTACTTTCTCCTCCCAGAGAAGAGCAAAATACATTTTTTTAAGTATTCCACCAACATAGCATTATTTAGTACTGAAGGACTGTTTTGGTTTTTCATTGGGTTCGGGTTTGGGGTTTTTTTAATTTTTACATGATGTTTCTTTGAATTTAACAATATTTCTTAAGGATATCTCAGAACAATAAACTGACATTTTCCTTGTAGTCTTTTCATCCTTTTTAAACAATTTCCTCCTTTGCTTAATGGAAGCTCTGTTTTCCTCCCTTAAATGCTAGAATAGTGGGTTCTAACTTTCCTTCCTCCAAGTTTATTCTCCACTAGTAAGATTTAGCCTTTAAATCTATTTGCACAGGCCAAATTACCCCAGGCTTTTTCTTCTTAAAAGTCCCATGGTTTTGCTTTGTATTTCACTTTTGTTCTTCAATAATCTAGAAAGAAACGTTTATGTTACCAACACCTGTGGTGGTTAAGAACAACCATCATTACAAAAGAAACCAACCAAAGACCAACGCCCCCCCGCCCCCCCAAACTCACTTCTGCATAACTTTAATGTGATGTTATAACTAGACTTGATTTTTTTTTTCCATGTTGGAGACTGGAAAACATTTTGCCCAGTCAGATCATTTGAACAACAATCCAAGAGACAGCAGTAATGACTCAAAGCTACTACTGTCTTAAACTGAGTTAAAAATGAAACTCTACAAGTCAAATATTCCATCTTGCGTAAAGAGTTTCCTGAATTACTGTCTTCTGATGGCAATTCTAGCATAGAGGCTGCTTTGTGAATTTGACACAGATTATTTTTTCTATAAAAGATGTGCTTTTGTGAATTTTTTCCACTTCTTTTAAACATTCACATGGATAAATTGCTGAGAGATGGAGTAAAAACATTCTTAACTAATTCTTGAGGTACGGAAAACCACTGTAGTTAATTTCTTGGTGAAGGGTTTCCATGTCTTTGGATACAATCTGCTAAAAAAAATACAGTCAAGTTTTTACATGTATTCTTTTTGAAAGAAAGACGTATTTTTGTCTCAACAGTAAAAACCCATCACAAACCCTTTGCTTTCCAGATATAACATGAAATTATATACAATTTAACTCTTTAAATTTATCAGTGGTATTTCATTCAACATGAGAGTTGAAAAGGACAAAATCAAGCTTGCGTTCCTCAAAGGAGTTCAGATCTGAGTAAACATTTATCCACATTCAATAATCACAGAGATTTTGAGCAGTATCTATATGTAAGTGGGACATGAATGTTAAACTTAGCCAAAATTCATAAGGAAACTACAATTCCTACTTTGATTTTTAGGTTTTCAAGATTTTCTCAATGGTATCTGTTCTTTCACTAACTTTGGAAAAACAAACACTCCATTAAGTAACTTTTTATTGACACTTAAAAAAAATGCATGCTGTGGTACTTCTCCACCTCTGCCACAGAAGGATCAATTTTTTCTGGAATCTTTCTTCTGTCTGATTTCAGGCAAGCTATGTCTATCTTCTCATCTCTGTATCTAAGAAGGGCAGCTCGGGCTCCCACCACCCATCTGGACCCCTTGAAGACTGTTCCTCACTCCCAAGCTGAGAAGCTCTTGAACTAGCAAGAAATGAAGTGCACTGAAACCAAAGAGGAAATGGAGAAAAACATTTTACACACTAATTTATACACTTTTCTTTAAATACATTTTTATTAAAACATTTGCTTTTAATGACTTGTAGAAATAACACCTTGGACCCATCAGAAGCTGGTGACTTCCTTCAAACATGTCAAAGGAAGAAAAGATAAAATCTGCTTTAGCAGAATTTTTTCTCACTTCTAAGATTAACTGGTTGGATTTACTAAGTTACTGTGAACTTGTCAGGATTCTTCACCTTGTCCTTTTTAAAGTATGATTTAAAGAAAACTACTTTCATAAACAGACAGTAACCACAGATAAAGGTTCAGCATGCAGCAAAGGGCTGAAGTACAGGAAAACCACAAGGAGTAAACAGCTGTTACGAGATTGTGCTTTTAAGAAACTACCCACAGAGACAACAGTGAGTGCAGATGAAAGACTACTTGCAACTGAACAAGAATGAAAATACCAGGGCTGCAATAGTTTTAGGTCACCTAACAGACAGATATAGTTCACACTCAGTATAAATGAGACAATATGCCTGTGATTATGCAGGGAGGCAAGCTGCAGCACAATGCCTGAACTCTCACAGAAAGTCTGCTGAGCTGATACCAGGGTTGGCATGACTGTGACTCACTCAGGAATTAGGCACCAGATCCAAGTCTTGTGTTCATACACTGGGTGCTCTACTCTGCAAGATGAGTGGAGCAGGATGGTTGGTATCTGTATCTGTGAAGACAGAAGGAAAACCTCTCTACCTCTACCAATACTGAGCAACAGCATTAATAAACTTTTGCCTTTTGAGGTCTGTTACCAGCTTCTTCACCCAACAGTTCAGTTGTCACTGAAACACTCAGAATCCCTCTCTGTGAGTCTCTCTCTGTGTGAGAGTGAGACAGAAACTGAGACTGCCACACTCAGAGAAAGGCTACTAGCATTTCACACCCACTTCTTTCATTTGCTAGCTTTCCCATAAGAAAACAGCAGAGTGCACCAGCAGCTAAGTTTACTTCAAGGCTTACCCCTTATTACTTAATACACATATTACACTTTAGGGACATTTGTATATGCCCTTTATCACAGGATTCTTAGCACATATATAGTTGTTAATTGGAGTCAGGATTTGTCCTGCATGGTCTCCAATCCAGTTTCTACTTAAAACTACAAGAATATATGTGGGATCTTTATAAAAAGAGGTCTTTCTCAGGTTTAACACACATGATGATTTGGGTATTCTTGGCTTTGTGGATGTTTTAAGCCAAAAAACATTGGTTTAGGTATTTTAAAACCTACAGTTTAGATGTTTGGCAGATGCTTGGTGACTAATTTGTGCAAAAACATCCAGCAAGTTTTAACACTGATCAAAGAAATGCACTTAACAGAAAACAAATGCACTTAATAGTCCATCTTACTTCATTAATGAAATGTGCAGAATCTTGCTGTGTCTATTTGCAGGAGAGTAGGACTTACCCATGCTGCATGTCTTCTGCTCTCTACAGCCTTTCCTGTTAAGTTACTTTGATACCCAGTCCATTTTAATACACCATGAGGTTTCCCAGAAAACCAACTGCTGTATTTCCATAATTCAGCCATAGAAAGAGTTCCCAAATCCATATGTACTTTTGAAAGTTAATAATGACAGGTTATCATTGTAAGGATTTCAGAGATAAAACTACAAATTTCCATCGTTTGAGATATATTTTCATGAAGTATTTCATATTAATAAGGAACACTTTTATATATGTTTTTCCTTTGTTTGTTTGTTCATTTAACTTATATTTGGCAAAAAAAATCAGGCTGTAACAAATTTCAACAAAATAAAGATCCATGGGATCAAACATGTAATAGAAAGTGACCTTCCTCTGTCACTTAAAGCTCCTGCTCTTACTAAGAATCCACCTTGGGAAAGATACTGACTTTATTGTTTCTGCTGACTTTTCTTTCTGCTTTACACTTAGGCTGTTTTGTCTGGATTAGCTCTTCAGGGGTATTCCCCAAGGGAGGCAGGAGTCGCTTCTTATTGTTTCGGTTTTCTGAGAGCCACTGTGGAGGCAGCTCAAAGGGTCCAAAACCAAACTGCATGGAATACTTGTCATTTACTGTGTCAGCCTCTGTGGGCACAGCTGGGGCCACCTGAGCTGCAGAGTCTGCAATCGTCTGTGGTATAAACCTGTGAACCAAAGTCTGTCCTAGCTCTAAACTGGCGGTAGGAATTTCTTTCTGTTGCAAGTCACCAGAGCCAATGGATTTGGTCTCATTCTCATCTTCTGTAGGCTTGAAGATTTGTTGTTGCCCGATATGAAACATCTCCAGAAGCTGGCTTCCTGAATGGACACTGGGCTCCAGATTATCATCTGCAATACCACCCGAGCTGACAATGTTTCTCCTGCTAAACCTTCGGTGCAGCTGTACTATTGTCCCCACTAAGCACTTCCGTACTGATTTGTTAACAGTTAAAAATAACAAAGGGTTGGCCAGCAAAGAGACCTTGGGCAACCAAATAGCGGTGAGGAGCAAGAAGACTGAAATATCTGAAATATTGAGTATGGTGCGGTAAATCACCAAAGTCACATAGGGGACACTGCAGAAGATAAATATCATAACCATAGAAAGCAGCATGACATGGAGCTCAGCTTCTCGCTGGGAGGCATATGGGATAGAAATTGTATTCTGAGGGGTCCTTAATGCAGCTATGATGACTTTTTTCTTCTGGCTGGCACTCAGCGCTCTGCGAATAAGAATCATAAAGAGAAATACCACAGCCACTGGTACAATCACAGTGGTGATATTATAGATGATGACATATATCAGGTGGCCAAGGGAGTAACTCCAAGATTCAGAGCAAGTGGACATGGCATAAATATCAGACACATTGGTCACAGCAAATACTGGAATGCTGGCCACTATTGCATGGGCCCAGATATAGATAACCAGGTCTCGGGATTTTGCATCAGATATTTTTCTTTCCAGAGGATATAAAACAGAGTAGTATCTGTCAAAAAAAAAAAAATTATAATTATTTTAATGAGCATACTGCTTATGAGAAACCTCTCAGGAGCCATCTGACCATAACGCTCCAAATCCCTAACTGGGTTGCCAACTGACGACCTGTTTATGAAAGAAAAAAACCAACACAAACAAAAGCCCCAAAGGTCTGCCTTTGCAGGTCTGTCTGTAGAAAAAACCTGAATATTTAAATGTCAAGATTACATATTTGGTCATGAAAATTTCTCTCAATATATCACTTTGGCTGGTGCATATGAATATTATTTTGAAGATTTCACCATTTAGTTACTTGTAAACTAGACAGGACATTGCACACACTCAACATTTCAAAAGACACGATGGAGACACGTCACATTCAAAGGCCAGACTCATAGTTTTAAAAGTTGCTTTATAACAGATCTTTTCTGCATATTTGGAAAAAGCAGTTGGTCCCAAATTACATGTATCCGTCTATTGGAAGTACAATGGCGTCTTGCTTTGCACAAACTGTGGTTGGCAAGGCCCTGAGCAAAAGCACTGCTGAACACTGAACATTCTGTGTGCAGTTAAAAAAAAAAGTGCATCTCTGACATGCACTTCAAATTTCAGACATTGATTGATGGTTTGCTTACTACTGGAGTACTGCTGTGGACTTCTAAGCTGACAGAGTTTTCATGACAGACCTAACTCTTCACACTTATCATTATAAGTGGTAGGAGTTTGTGCTTTTTGTGAGGCAGATCACAAATTTTCTTGGAGAAGGGCAAATGATATGCTGTTCCAGTGGCAACACTGGTGTGCATTACAGATAGTGATATCACATTTATCAAGACAAAGGGAGAAAGAAGAAAGAAAAATCCAGGATCATGGCAAATTTTCCCCATTACCTGTCAAGAGCAATGGCTGGAAAACTTAGGATGGTCACTGAGCAGAAGACTTTGTGCAGAAACTTGGCAATTCTGCAGAAGAGCATCGTATAGATCCACCAGCAGCAGTGTGGACTGGCACTAAGAGCAATGTCAAAAGGCACACAGACTAGGCTGGCACAGATCCCCGAGCAGGCCAAATTCTTAATGAATCGGTTTGTTACAGATTTAAGTAACGATGTTCTGCAAGTTGACCACAGCACCATGATGTTACCTGTGAGTAGAGACAGGAAGCGTAAAAAAAGGAAAACAGACAAACAAACAACTGTCCCCAAACCCCAATAACAATAACCTTAACAGATTTGAATGTTCCCCAGTACTGCAAATAAAAAGAATTCTTTGGAGTTTGACAGGTATCACTGATTTGAACCATCATGCTGCTCAAACTAGGAAGTCTGTAATGGCTAGTGGCTTTATAAATCAGAAGGCTGAAAAAAATTACACCCCAGCTACCTCCTCCCAGCTTCTGGTAATGAATGTATTAGGGGATTTCAGAGGCAAATGCCTAAGATAACTATCCAAACCATATTTTTAGATACTTATGTTGATTCCTGTATTAAATGGTCCATCCTGAGTATTCAAATATAGACACTGGCTAAAGTGCTTATATTTTAATAAATACTAAAGAAATATTTTTTAAAGATAAAAATACACTAATTAAATACAAATATAATTAAAATATAAATATAAGTCTTATAGTTTTAATCTGTTTGTAAGTGGATCACAGCAGCTTGCTTTTCTTTTCACTGACCACTTCAATGGCACAGACAGGCCTGTGTAAAGCCACATCCAGAAGAAATGTACCTTTCCCCCCACCCCCAAGACATTCTCTACGTACATAATAACAAAACAAATGGGACAAGCAGAACAAAAACGACTTGATGCACGTAACTTCACAGAAGAATACACAGAATGCAACCTGCTGTTTTGGGTATTCCAGGCCTACACATTTGTTTCAAATAGGGTGGATGGATGGCAGTGAAACAGAAGTACAGAAAAAAAACAGGATTAGCTAGGACAGTACTTTTCCCTTATCATTGCATTCCATCCAGATCTCAGAAAGTAATATCATATGACGGACACAAGTTCTCCATCACAAATTTCCCTGTGATTCTATCTCACACAGAAATAGGCCAAGAGTAAATTAAGTGATCTGTTCTTACAGCATGGGCCCTTTCTAATGCATATCAAGATACCATAAAACTCACAGGATTTTCTCTCTCCTTTAAGAATATGTCTTTAGAAAGGTCATAGAATCATAGAATAGTTTGGGTTGAAAGGGACCTCAAATATCACCTTGTTCCAACCCCCCTGCCATGGGCAGGGACACCTTCCACTAGACCAGGTTGTTCAAAGTCCCTGTTAACCTGGCCTTGAACATATCCAGGGATGAGGCACCCACATTGTCTGTGGGCAACCTGTTCCAGTGCCTCACCACCCTCACAGTAAAGAATTTCTTGCTAATATCTAATCTAAACCTGCCCTGTTTCAGATTAAAGCCATTTCCCTTTGTCCTATCACTAAACGCCCTTGTAAAAAGTCCCTTTCCAGCTCTCTTGTAGCCCCCTTGAAGTACTGGAAGGCTGCAATGAGGTCTCCCAGGAGCCTTTTCTTCTCCAGGCTGAACAACTCCAACTTCTTCAGCCTGTCTAGATCAAGTGCTTCAGCCCCTCTGATCTATGGAGGCAGGATCTCTGCTAGCACAGCTGAGTGGGGCACACATATTCAAAATCATGTAACCTGGTCCCAGCTTTCCAACCCTGACTTCACAGACATCATTTTTCTCCTTTATTTTATTTCTCCCAAAGCTATACTGTGCAGTAGCACCAGATCAGTCAAAGCATAGCTACCAGCACACAAATACTGCTTGACAAGACAACTCCATTTATTCTCTGCAGCTGGACAGCATGCAAAATAGAGTTTAGCTTCCCACCTCCAAGCAAAGTTAAATTGTTCTTACTGCAGACCGTATCAACGGCCATCTTGTGGATACTCTATATTGTTGACACTTACCAGAAGTTCTTTTGAGTTGAAGTGTAATTGATTTATGTGGCAGATTTGTTAGCGTTTTTGTAGGTTACCTACAAATAGACATAATGAGAGAAAACAGCATCTTAAGCTGCTGATTGAGATACAAAAAAGCAGCTGCAGTCCCCCAACACTTCTCTCTGTTGACACTGTCATTCTTTGCCTTGATTTCTCCTCCAATCAATAAAAACCCCCAAGCTTTTATGTGCCAAGCAGAGTTTTCCTATGGCTGTCCATGTAAAATACCAGCAAGATCATATTCTTGTTCACAGGGCCAATGTGTATAGCAAGTGGCAAGTACCAAGAACTAGCAGAAGTCTAGTTCTGCTTCTTGATAAAACAGCGCTGTTTCAACAGAAGCATGCAATATTAACTTTAAAATCTACCTCACAGACCTCCTGTTTTGGTCTGCAGTACTTGAATGTCGTTTGGGATTCAATTTTCTATATATTGTGTCATGTGTCTTATGCAAATTCCTTTTTGATACTGACAAAATATTGAGTTACATCTATACTATGTGATGTATTTTAAAGAAAGGAATCATCACCTGGTTTTGGCAGGTGCTTTGGGCTTGACAAGGTATTCCTCAGGCAGTATTCAATCAGTTGTATTTAAGCTTTCTAAGTTGCTAGGAGATACTCAGTTAATCAAACTACTTGCTTTCAAAAGTATCTCCAACTCCCCAGCTATTAGAAAGTACTTCTAACAGTAATAATATATTTTTACAATGCCCTGGAGAGGGGAGAAAACAGGCTTGTGTGGTTTTGTTTGTTTGTTTGTTTTAAATGAATTTAGATCTTTCATCTAGTTTCAATTGCATTGATTATAACCTTAATTCCCAAGCAAGTTTCACCTCCATTAGAATTAATATAAATGAAGAATGGAAAACTATAAGAAATCAGAAGTTTTTTCATTAATTCATAATTCAGAAGCCTCTAGAGAACTACTGAGCTACTCTTCAGAGTCCTGCAGAGGAGCTTCATTCAAGACTCCATATTCTCAGCTGTTGAATTACTTCTACAAATTCTGTCGTATTGTCATTTATATATCAGAGTCACAAGGAAATGAAATTAGCTCTGGTTCTCACTGATCCTAAATGGGAAGAATGAAGTGTAAAAAAAAATGTATTGGTTCAAAGATGAGGAAGAACTTTTTAAACAGATAAATAAAGTCAGAGCCTGAAAGGCAAAAAAAGGATAAGCAGACAGAAGTGTCCACTTGGGACACTGGAAAATTAGTAAGGGAATATCCCTCAGGGAAACATTATTTTTTCAGTAGCAACTATAAGTAATTTATCTATTAATAAACTGCTCTAATGAACCAGATCAGCTTTAGCGTAAACTGGTAGATCTTTCTGTTGACACCTTCAAATCAAGTATTTCTCTTCATGCATCCCAAAGCAGAGGAAAAATTATACCAGAAACTTTGCATTGTATTAAATATAAGGAGCTTTGGTACAAAACTGGAAACATTTCCCATTTTACTATTCCTCACTTTTCCCCAGCAACTCCTTTCCATGGAAGAGGATAACACTGCTCCAGGCAACAAGGCACTTTAACAAGCAATTGTGCTCTGAATACCAATTGTGCTCTGAATCTTTTCATAATGTCTAGAGGCTCTCCACTCTCCATGTATTAGTCGTTCACCGAAGAACCTGGGAAAAATTTATTCTCCTTGGGTTACAAGTATACTGGGCTGTTGCACATCCTCACAGTGGGCAAAGCTGTCATTTTCTACCGTGGATTAGTTTCAGAAGGGTTTCTGCTGGATAACTGGTCTAGAGCTACATAACCTTGGATTCAAACTTCCTAAGGGGTTTGTACTGGTTAGCTGGGAGGCATCCAAGAAAAGCTGGAGTGAACAAGCAGCTGGAAAATGCAGCATCTTGCAATTTCCTATAAGTCAGTACCGTCAGGGACATGAGTGTCATGTATAAACAATCACATGTCACAAAGCATATCCCATATTGCCAAGTTCCACCACTAACACAGAAAGATGAAGTGTTTTTAATTAGAAAAGGAAAAGCATATCTTTGGTCTTCTCAGAGAGTGAGCTATGTCTACATAAAACCCTTCTGATGCCTGACATTATTTGACAACCTTCTGAGAACACAGACTGACTGAGCAGGACATAAATATCAACCTTAGAATAGAATAGCTGAAGTTGGAAGGGGCCCAGTGAGGTTCATTGACTCCCTGCTCTTCTAAAGACTGCCTACAAGTAAACCCTATGACTAAGAATATCATCCAGACACTCCCTGAACCCTGTCAGGCTTGGTGCTGTGACCACTCCTCTGGGGAGCCTGTTCCAGTGACCAATCACCCTCTCAGTGAAGAACCTCTTCCTAATGTCCCATCTGAGCTTCCCCTGATGCAGTTTGATTCCATTTCCGCGTGTCCCTTTGCTGGTCACCAGAGAGAGGAGATCAGCACCTCCCATTCTGCTGCTCCCCTTGAGGAAGATGTAGACTGCAATAAGGTCACCCCTCCACCTTCTCTCCTCCAAGCTGAACAAACCTCAGCTGCTCCCCATAAGGAGCTCATCTGTGCCTTCGACCATTTCTCCAAGTAAAAAAGAAGTATGAAATATTAAAGGTAACCACTGCATGAGAAGCAGCTCTTTTCACATTAGAAACATGTTCAAAGCCTGCCAGAGTTCATTTTATCCTGTTATTATCATAACTATCAACATTCAATAAATCTCCATGTACTATTTACCAGCTCTATTGTTTGAGATTGAAAAAATGGTTGTTTCTAGTCATCCCCTACTTTTTTTTTTTTAATTGAGATACATCATAGATAAGCAGCCACACAGTACATTAAGTTGCACAGAAGTACACTGAGAAAGTAAATACAATGGTTCACCACAACATGCTGTCCAGAAGTCCTTCTAGCCTTTATTGCAGTTCAGGTTTACTGAATCTGCCAACAGTAACATTCTCTGACCATGAAATGTTACCAGAGTACATTAGTCTGATTCAGAGCAGCAAAAATTACTTCTCTTCCAATTTGTACTCCTTGTATTTCACTGCCAGACGCAATGTGTTTATGCAGGCATCAACAGCTGAGATAGTCCTGAAGTACTAGCTCTTAGCAATACTTCAAATAGTGTGAGAGATTCTTAAAAATACCTTTAACAAGCAGAAGTAAGATCGCCATGGAAACCAGAGACAGTTATCTAAAGAAATGCATTTGCCATGCAGTCATCCAAAAAAAAAAATACTGCTCTTCGTTGATTAATTCATGGAACTCAATCCGTTAGGTGGGTATGACATCCTTCTTACATTTTTGTTAACTTTAATCAGTACACAATTGAATGAAAACAAAGTCCACACTCCAGCAAAATCCTCCTCCTCACAACCTGTCATCCTCTGCTTGCTCACCTCTCTCCAGAGTTCCGGGAATCCAGCCATCCTTCCTAGCAGAGAGCCTCTGTGTACCCCACCCACGCTCCCTGCATTGTCACAGGGAAGGAGAGGGCAGCCTTCTTTATGAAAAAACAAATCAGGAAGCCACAAAAAAGGTTAGAAACTAGGCTTTAGCCATTAAAATCATTCATTAAAAACAACTAAATGAAAAAGTCACGCTTCCTGTGAACATGATGAATGGGAAAAACTTCTCATGTTGAAACACCAGAGTGATTACATTCCCAACTCTCCAACTCTCTTTATTATTGTTTTTCAAAGTATTTTGAGGAAGGTGTTTTTCACAGAACTAACTCTGCTAAAAGACAAACCACACTCCAAAAATGTGGTTTATTGGAAACATCTTTGGCAACCCTTGATAGGTAGCTATTAAATACTCTTCTTATATTAAGACGTATGTTTACCTATTCATCTCCAGAAAAAATATGGATATATCAGGATACATTTTGGCTTACACAGCTTGAAGAAATGTGTAAGTTTATCACAGAATCACAGAATGGTTGAGGCTGGAAGGGACCTCTGAAGATCATGTGGGCCAAAACCTGCTCAAGCGTGGGTAAATTCTTGCAATTCTTTGTAATTCTTTTTATTTTAGTTTGAAAAAGTGTCGCCATGAGACTGACAGAATAACCTTTATAGATGAAAGAAGACCATAAAACTAAAACAAAAAGTAATCTTCCTGAAACCAAATCCAACCTTTTCTAACATTTTAGCTACCAACTTCAAAATTCAGTGATAAAATAACAATTGCAGTCCAGTTAAAAATACTGGGCAAATATTTAATTTGTTATTTTAGAATATTTCTTTCAATTTCAGTTTGTGCATATGTGCAACCAAATGTTTTATATTCAAAATGAAGTGTCTGCTGCAAATGAACTACCTTGGAACAAGGTTTGCTGTATGCCAAACTTTCTTTTCTCTAAAACAGAAGAACTCCCTAATTTTAAGATGTTTCTCACTCCTATTCTTAGAATTCTCATTCACACATTCCTACTTTAATCGTAACTATTGATTCAAAAGTATAATTATGTAAGAGATTTATCAGGTCAAATGAAATAGACAAAGCAGGAATTTGCCCAGCACAGGGTAGCTCCCTGCAGAGTGTTTTAGCATAGATTTAAATTATACTGGAAGCCCTTTCATTTAAAGTGGTACTTGTCTACATGGTTTCTGTTCCCAACAATGTGTAGTTACAAGGTAGGAAAGATTTTATGGAAGGAGCTAGTTCATAGCAGCTTAGTCTCAGAAAGTGAACAAAGATTTCCTTGCAGGAACAGATAAGTCACTGGCTTTTGTTGCAGCACCACTTACAATTAGTCCAAGGTCACAGCCTGCCTACATAATCCACTGGCAGCAGCTACTGTGACTTGTTCTGAAGGTGGAGCAAAGGTAGAAAACATACATGAGGAAATTTAAAATTATACTTACAGCAAGCATAACTTATGTGATATGATTGTATTTTTAATGTCAAAATCACTATGTGAAATTATCATTAATATATTTCCATTGTGACTTTTATTTTACTGTTGTCCTTAGCATTTGATATGTTTATTGTCTGCAGGGAGATTCTAAAGTAACTGCACCATGCTAATGGTCTTGTATTCCCACTTGTATTTCTTTCAAATATGCTTATTTGAAGGAAAGTAAAAAAGAATTGCACTGATAATCTTCCAGTTCTTCATACCCCCTGCCACTTTTTCCCACCTCACCTTTTGTATTTGCTATCCCACTAAATGGAAAGAATTTCTAGACAGGAACAATCATTTTCTCCCTTTTGATAAACTATGGTCCTTCAACAGCCATCAAGATCATTTCAGCCAATCAAGAAAATAACCAAACCCACTTATTTTGCTTAAGTACACTTGACTTGCCTGAATTCCTGGCCTCTATTTTAAAACCAATCTTCTCAAAGAACCCGAAACTGTTCAAGATCCTTGGAAGGAAAAAAGTTTCAAGAATATTGCATCTGCAACTTCAGAACCATGGATTGTTCTCACGTCAGGAAAATACGGCTGCGAGGTGTAGCCTTACCTTTCAAACCTAAGCTAGGAAATTGAAAAACTGAAAAAAGAATGTCCAGATGTACTGCTCTAACCATAACAGGAATATAAATCTTTTCAAATTTAGTAACTTCATGAATCACAGTTCCTAATGGGCCACCTTGTTTTACTTAGTACAAAAATGTAACCAAATTTTTTAAACCAAGGATTTTACACGACCTCCATGAGAGTCCCCCATGACTTAGGGACCAATGTTTTGACCAGTTCTATAGAGAAAGGAAATAGAAGGATTAGATATAGACAAGGTAAAAATATTGGATGCCCACATCATCAACATATGTGAAATCTTTAGCAGAAGTATGGGATCCTGAATCTCCTTTGCCAGAAAAGGATCATATCTAGTGAACCCCCTGGCCACCTTAAACAAGGCTTCATGTCAGTCACCCTCAGAGAGCAAATCTGATGTTGCCAGTGAAACACTGCAAGGCCTGGAATGCAAGTGAAGCCAGTAATCTCTCTGAACAATCTGTCTATTCTTCAGCATCCTTGGCACAAGAGGAATAGCCATTGTTGCTTTGTTTTGTAAAGCAATCAAAAAAGGGCTATTTTGAACCTGTATTGTCATGAGAGGACTGTGTCAAGCCACAGAGTGATTTACTTGAGCAACCCTGATCACTGTGCTGAATCTAATTGCAAATAGCAATCTTAACACAGGAAACAAGCAAGTTCTAAGATTTGTTTTTAAATAACACTGCTATCTGCCTCTTTGTACCTCTTTGTTTGTAGAGAGCCTGCAGTCACTTCTGTTGGTAACCTCACTATATAAGTGCAGACATGGCTCTTCTAATGGTCCTTTTTTGTCTGTCTTCCCACAAGCACCTGCATTTCATAGGCAGGTATACTGGTGCCATTAAGAACATAAGGTCACAAAGACGTGACTTTTCACATCACAAATGCTTCATTTAGAAAGCCAGCCCTAGTCCCTAACAAGGTTCTTTTAGGAGAAACCTGCAGGACCCCTGCCATCTCAGCATGACATGCCAAGGGCAGATCCAGGAGGAGACTGACAGTTTTGCACTTGTGAGACTGTGAAAAAAATTGTGTTTTAGAGCAACTCCAGCATTTGGCCTGTGCTGTAAGCTGCTCCACCATCAACAGCTGACAGGAGCAACTTCCCACCTTCCGCACTCAACCTGATGTCCTCCTGTGCTGTGTTCAGAACCTTACTCCCTCCTGCCTTCACCCTTATATCCATACAAAGTGCTACCAGACCAGAATGCAATGCAGACGTGGTCCAACAATATCATGCTTATGCAAAATTATTTTTTCTGCATCCAATACTTTTCTAGTTGTTCACTCAAGAACAGTGGCATTTCTGGCCTGACAGAATGCAAGAAGTGAGGTTTGGTTTGACTTGGTTTGGTTTTTTCTTAAAATATATAGAGGCCTGAAGTTTTATTTTAGATTTTTTTGCTCAAGCATTTCACTTACAAAATCAATTGTTGACTCACAGATTTCCTCACCCTTATTTTTTTTCAGTCTGCCATCTGTTACAGAACTCCACTATTGGACTTCTTGTATTGTCCACTCCCAATCTGCTTTCTTCTACTCTTCTTATAACTGAATTCCCTTTTCTTGGCTCAAAATCCTCCCAGCAAGTAACAGTTCACAGGTCCATTCTCTGTTAGACAGCACTGTTAAACCCAGAATAACACTGGGCTTAGTGAAATGGGCCTCAACTTTTCAATCTTCAAATGCCTTCACAGGAAACACTAAAAAAAAAATTAATATTAGTACTTAACACTTCCCTTCAATTAAAAAAAATGCCAGAAATTCAGCTTATTAGGACTGATGGCTTAGAATCCAGAGCAATATGCAAGTGCCCAGGATTGATTGTAGTAAATGGAACCAGATTAAGACACAAAAACTGGAGAAATACTGACATTTTTCTTGACCTTAAGAATATGAATATTTTTTTAAAATTCTAGCTCTGGGCACCGTCTAGCAGCAAAATAGTTCTGATAATAAGATAAGCTGTAAAACTGCCTAACAGTCATCCCAAATACACCCCTGATGTGTGGAAAGAATTTTTAACTTTTCTTTTAACCTTCCAATAATCCAGATGACTGCCATGCTGGCAAAGGAAGAGAACATGGTCATTTTTGCTTTAAGTCTCCTTTTCTTCCCTAGTGTTAGAATTACAATTAGACATCCATATTTGAACATGATAAATTGTTGGGCACAGCAGGAGATAATGTACCCTGAAACCTGCCATAACATTGCCATTACTTTGTTGTGTGTTACATTGCACTAGTGCAGCAATGCATGACCTATCATGTACTGATGACACAAACTCCCTCATGAATCATCCACATGCAGTATGTAATTTTAAACTTCTGTTTTGCTACTAGATGCAGCTGAACAGAATCTCTTTGCTGATATATGGAATTTTTAGGCCTCTTAGCATATTAAAATCAAACTGATTTCAATATGAAAAAATGATAAAAAGCTGGAACAATATAAGATAAAATTAGTTTCTAGTTTTATTTTCTGAAACTAAAAAATTATTTCATTGTCTTCCTATATATAATACACATGACCCAATAAGGCCTACCCTATATTAGCCATCTGCATGTAAAAATTAAATGAACCTAAGACACATGCAGCATATAGCTAACCCCGTAAAGGACAGCAGCCTCCAGCAGAAATGAGAGACAGGAGCCATATGTGCATGTCCTACCTCTTCCACCGAAGAGGATACACACTGCACACAGGCAGTGACTTGTTTGGGGCACATCAGCAAGTGGGTGCATCAAATCACTTACAGCTTGCTGTGTTCTCCTACACACATATACAAATACATGCTCATTGCAAAGCTTTCCACAGTTCTTGCATCTGTTCTCTGCAGCCATCTCTAAAACATTTCTTGTTGTGACGCAGCCAGTAAATCTACAAATAATCAAGATGTTAGCTGCTGTATTATTGACCTCTGCTTATTAAACATTCAACTCATCTGCTGCTACAAACCAAGGCATGTATTACTTATATTTCGTCTTTTGTATTTTTACATTTCTCACCCACTTTTTCCCTTTTGCTTTCCTACAAAAACTACCATGTCACACTGGTTGGGAATGCTTGGATGACACATTTATATAATTGCTCCTCTCTTGTACTGAGTCATCCACTGCCAGCAGGTGAAAAGGTTTCATATCTCCCTATGCCACACGGAAACAAGCAGAAAGTAAAAAACAAACTAGCCATTTCTCTTGACTTCAGCAGACGAAGTAGCAACAAAAACATGCCAAATATCTATAGTGATTTCAGCTCTTCCGTTAAGGCACTAAAATGTGTCCATTAACAGATGAAAACCCTTCAGGTTGTACCTCCATTGCCTGGATGCAGTATTTTCAGTAATAACAATATAATTACACTTGTTACCTTAAAAACAAATATGGACATACTTTGTACCTTCAGGGGGAATATGAAGAGCAAGATAAAGATTGCATGTTTTAACAGTCCCTCAAAAATCACTGTGACAAATCCAAAAGGTCTTCCAATATAGCAGAGACAAAGAAAAAGCTCTTGTTTATTTAACTACAGGGGTTTTGGCATACTTCAACTTGTGACTTTAATACAAGAAAAAGTAGTGGATCCTTTCCTGAGCCATTTAGGGATTTGTCTGTGGAGACCTGCAACAGAAATACCAAGATCAGTCTGAATGAAATGCAAACAGAAGCAAATATGTGCGAAAGCATCAGCAGAAACAATAAAGCAAGAATGCTTTATTTAAAGAATGTTAAAAGAATGTCATGTGTGGATAAAACAAGGACACCACTGACAGCAATTCTTAGACCACAGTAACAATATTACATGAGATAGAGGCAGTACAAACCAGTTCTGCTTTTTTTCTTGGTCTTGGTCAGTTTAAGCTGTTGCACATGAAAGACAAAATTCTTCCTTACCGAAGTGGTTTTGATAATTTTCAGATGAAACCTTTCAGAAGCGATCAAAGGTTTTGCTTTCCTTAACCACACATTATTTTTGATATGGACAACATTTCAGTTGTTTCACAGAATGGCTGGAGTTGGAAGAGACCTCTGGAGATCATCCAGTCCAACCCCCTGGTAAAGCAGGTTCACCCAGAGCAGGTTGCAGAGGATCACATCCAGACAGGTTTTGAATATCTCCAGAGAAGGAGACTCCACACTCTCTCATGGCAGACTGTTCCAGTGCTCTGTCATCCTCGAAGTAAAGGAGTTTTACCACATACTCACATGGAATTTCCTGTGTTTCAATTTGTGCCCTTTGTCCTGTCACTGGGCACCACTAAAAAGAGTCTGGCCCCATCCTCTTGACATCTGCCCTTAAGATATTCATATGCATTGATAAAACATACCTTCAATACATATCTTCTTGATTCATTTGTGAGGAAGATTATTTAAATCTTGAGATTACTTTTATTTCACCATTATACTCATTTGTATCAGCAATGACTGCAACAACAACTTAATAAATACATTCACAAATACAAATGTAAAATCACTCCACAATTAAAACAACACAGTTTTATTGTTTGGAATTGGAATGTGTTTGGGTTGTTTTATTAGAGTAAGTTACTAGACATAAAACTAGCTCTGAAAACAAGCAGATCTCATCAAAAACATATGATAAATTAATTGAAAAAGAAAAAAGCAGAATTGTTTAAAAAAATCCAACAAACAGTAGTGTATATGGTGAACAATGTCATGTAACAAAATTACTCACAGGTTTGTTATCATACTGTCATTGAAGTTCCAAAAGCAAACTATCAGCATGCTTACACTAAGAATGTACTATCAAAGAATCTTAAATACAAATGAATGAATATGTATATGAGTTGTTTTGCTCATGTAAATTCAATCTCAGTAGGGCATTTTATTCAAAAAACTTACTAAAAAAAAGGCATTCCAGAAATTCTCTTCACCTAAGAGACACTGTAATAAACCAATCAGGTATTGAAGTGCCAATACAAGCATGAGTAATGCTTAATGAGGAGGCACTCAGGAGGAGCAGCATAATTCACTGTCAGAGGTTACCTCAACTCTTGCTTATTTTCCAGTGGGAGACAACCCCTTGTCAGTAACTGTTCAAAACAGTTTGCTTCCAGTTGTGTACTGGGGAAAACCACATGAGAATCACTGTGTAAACTTCAAAGGTAAGTTTAATACAAGCAAACAGAAGGCTTCGCTGTGATAGTAATTTTAGATTGTGTAATTGTAACAATCTCTCATATTTTGAAAATTATATAAATACAGTTGGAAAAATAGCCACCTGTGTTCCAAAATGTCTTCAATAAGATGCTTTCATTTTAGCAAACTAGCATATGGATTTCTTTCAGATTCTGTTGAAGTGATCTCTTTTTTAAAAAAAACCCAAGGTATTTATTACCGACAGACGCCAACACTCCAGAGCTTTCCTAGAAAAATATTCTGCACGGGAAACCACATGACAACCCTTTGCCCTGTCCTGACAACCCACTCCTATGTACGGAGAAACCTGTGAATACCCCATATTCACGATCAATTTGGATCTTTGTGCTAACACTGTAAGAGTGACACAAACTAAAATGCTGCTTTAAAAGCTTTAACTTATGAGAATTGCATTCAGAAGCAACCTCTTTTCTAAGAGCACAGTAAAGGAAGACTTCATCAATCAAGTAACAAACTTGAAATTTAAACACTATGTGGTCTAGACTGAAAGTGAAGAAAGAAAAAACAAAAAACCCACAGCATTTCAGTGAGTGTCTACAATTGCCTCCGGAGCCTACTGAATACAAAATCAACTTCAGAAATTAGCACGACAACGATGCAAAAAAATCACTGCATCAGAACTCAAAGGCATTGTTAAACTCTGACTCGCTCGACCATTGCTTGTCTGAGCTACTCAACGGAACACAGTGGAAGCTGCACACTGAGGAGAGCAAGGCATCCCGACCTGCAACCTAAAGCAGAATTTACGTGACTTCCCTGATTCCTCTAAAATTATTTTTAGTGGAGATTATTAATTTGTTTGTTCATGCCTCACTGTTCAACAGCAATCAATCAAAAATTCCTGGTATTTCAAGGATGGAAAAGTTAATTTACCATTGCAAGATTTATTGGCAAAATATACTAATAGGGATGGAACTGACAACTACAATGGTTAAATAAATTTTTCAGAAAGCATCTAGTGTATGCATTAATCAAAATAAAGTATTGAACTATTAATGTTTGCATTTTATATGCATTCCTGGTTATAAATTACTTATTAATAGCCTCCGTATAATAGTCTTAATCGGACAGTACAGAGCAGTAAGTATTGCCACGTGTAAATAGCCTTTTCTGAATTTAAATGGTAAGACTAAACAACGCAACCATTATTTCATACCTAATTCACAACATGTCTGAGGGTTTAGATTTTTTGTTTGTGGGTTTTTGGTTTGTTTGGTTTTTTTTTTTAAGAAAAGCAGCTCTTCCAGATCAAACACTTGGCTAGTGATTTCTACCACAGGGGTCATTACAATATGATGGCAGTCATTTAGCTTTATTTTTTGCAATGTTTTGAAACCACAGATGTATCTGCCTGGGTAGAGAAAGCTCCCTTACAGGCATCAGTAGAAGGCACTATTCTCTCAAGGCTGTATATGTTGAATGTGACCTGATAATGATATTCTGCAAAGAAAATGGAAATTAAAAGTAACTGTTACATTGCCATACACTAAGAGAATTGGGGAATGAACCAATGGACTATTTTCATTTTTTGGAAATAAGCAGACTTAATTGGGAAGCATTTTTATATATTCTATTTTTGCCATCCCACTGATCCCTGATTTATAAGGGACCAGTGATTTAGGCTGTGTGATTTATGAAGTAGTTGTAAAATATTTCATAACTAGCTTTCCTTTGATGAGATCATAGTGTCTCTGTAGGAAATGCAAGACTTACATTATAAACAAACCTACTTGGAAAAGATAAAACCATCACAAAATGCAAAACTGAGACCTCACTTTTCATTCTTGAAGCAAGCCAGTGTCGATGAATTTGGCTGTCCTGATACTTCCTTAGAGGAACATGATCATAAAGCTACACCTTACTGCCCTCACAACCATGCTAAGACTGTGACACAAGTCCTGACAGAAAAGGAGGATTTGCAGGTCATCTCTGATTCTCCCTGCTATGGACAACAGAATGAAGGGGAGAAGATGGACAGTTTTCCTCTACTCTTTCAACTCTTTCATCAGGTTAATAAATCAAAGTAATGTAACCCATAAAAGAGGGAGGCAGGTGTTTTTCTTTGAAATACAAAGTGGTGGGGAAAAGGGAGAGGAAGAGACTGCCCCTTGTATGACCATCACATATGGCAAGTCCAAATTCTGCTGGGAATATTAAAAGAGCGTTAGCCTCCCAGAGACACAAAGTCAGAGACTGATCTGTATTATTCTGATCACCATTTTTAACTCTCTCTGCCACAAAGGACCTAAGCCGAGCTGCCAGCAGACACTTCTTGTGTCAACAGCTCACTCCTCACATCACCTAACGTCCCCGCAGTGTGATCAGCGTCGACAGACCCCAGTGTTCCTCTCCACAGCCTACCAGAAGAATCAGAAGGCATTGTCTGGTTAAATTCCATTTCTTTCAAACATCATATTTAGATGAATGATGTACATTGATAGTACAATTACCAGATTTCCACTGCTATGAAAATATATAACAACTGTCTTTCAATGCAACTGGCACTGAAATTATTCCCTTCCTCTATTCTAACTTATGTTAACTGATTTTTTTACCAATTTTACATTTCTGAAAAACAGGACAAATGTTGAAAAAGAAAAGTGCAGCTCTGCCTCTTTGTCCACACATATAGCGTAATTTTAGGGTAATTTTTTTTTTTTATTTCTGAGCATTCTTTATGACATTTAAAAACATTAAAATTTACAAAGACTGTTTCCATGCTGTGTTTGTTGGCTACAAAAGACATTCGCAGGTAATTTTTTTCTCTAAATCCACTTTCTGCTAGGTGTTGTGTTTGGGAACATTATTAATTCAAATTACCTATTAATTTTACACTTTCACCCTATTTGAATTGTTCATGGCTGTTTGGGTTTTTTAAAATACACTTTCAATGCCTATTATTAAAGCTATATGGAAGTGCTCTTCAGATGAGGTCTTCACATCTTTTCAGAGGATGAAGCAGAAAAAAACAAATCTCAAATTACCATTTCAATACAACAAACAACAAGAATCACGGATCTGCCAAATAAGGAAAGGCAAATATGGTATGGGAGGCAATATTTTATTAAACCAGCTGCAAAAGTTGGGAGAAGAGAGAAAGAGAAACTTTCAGGCTGAAGACACACCACACTCTTGGACATGAGATTTGTTCAGTACTCTGATTTGTATTGTTTTTTACACAAGCTCTTTTTTATCTGAGTTAGCACAAACCTAGTAGGATATTTCTTACATTTACTGAAATGCAAGTCAACAAAATGCAAGATAAAGCAGATTTATGAACAATGTGAATAATAAGTAATCTTGAAAGCTAACTTTTGTGATTCTAATGATGCTGTTGTTGAGACAAATATTGCATTAACACTGCAGTGTGTACACAGATCATCTGCTCACACTGATGGAATAACAGTACTTAGCTTCTTTCATAGACAGTTTTCAGCATATTTACCTAAGAACCTTTACTTATGTGCCTTTAAACCTAATTTTATCTATTTGGATTGTCATTGCACACAGTATCACACAGCTTGCAGTGAGAGCAGGTGGAGGTAACACTCCAGTGTAATTGCTTTTTTTTTTGATACCAATGGCAGGATCATCAAGAGCTCTCTATTTTGCTTTCTGTGGACAAAACTGATTTATACTTTTGTGATCTGTAGCAAAAAAAATATACATTAAAAAACCCACAGGGGAACATACAACAATCAAACTTTACAGAAATCTCTCATATTCCTCATTCAGCACCTTACAAAATAGAATCTTGCATAATTTACTAGGCCAAGAGAGGTATAGTTCTAATCATGTTAACTAACCTAAATTAAGGGTAAGACACTGAAAATAAACTAACTTGATTAAAGGCAACCTCTTTTCATACTGGCAAAATTGAAAGTTTACAAATTTACAGCTTTAACCATGTTTTCTAAGGAACAAAATTTCATTTATCATGAAAAACCTATATAAATGCAGAAAGATGTTTTATCAGTACCAGAATGGCAGACCAACATTTCTCTTTTTTAGAAGCTTTGAGGCACACCAAACTTTATTAATCTATTGTAACAAAAAAATGTTGCAACATGAGCCCTCTGAGTAGTGCAACATGCCAGATTTAATTTAGCAAGAAACCATGAGGAGTCTGAATGCTTATTTCTTAAGCACAAATCTCATTTGTGACTTCATACTTTTGAATGCAAAGGATGACAAGCACTTGAGCGTATTTCCACTCTACCTTGAGTCCACAGAGATGGGACAGAGGAGTTCTGGAGCAGTCATTGCTCCAGACATGACACTGAGCTTCCTGGCACCTACTCCTCTGTGCAAGGAAAACCAAAGCAAACTCCCATACTTTGCTGGTTACAGTTCTGGTGTCCAAGTTGGACCCATAAAAACCTCAGATCTGCCAACAGTTCCTGAACTCGGATGTTACCAAAAAATACAGGCTGCTGTCCTTGTTAGCAGCAGTAAACAATTAAAATGTTAGCCAGTTATAAAGTCACATTTAGAATGTTTGAGCACTTTTTCTATTCTATTTTGGAAACATTTTGCTCTGTTAACTGATTTCCCCATAAATCTTCCTATGAAGACCTTCAAAAAAATTAACCAAGGCCTCTAGTGTGAACTAGATCAACACATGCAAAAGCATATGACCTGGTATAACATGCCATAAAAGGGTGGCCAGCAGCTTTATTTACCTAAGATAGTGATTCACAGTAATAGCTGAGAATAAATCAACAAAATGTTTCTTTTCCCAAGAGAAAAAGATACAGGAATGGCCCTCTCTCCTGCTGAAACACCACCAATGTAAGCTACGACACCTATCACTTTCCTTAGCTTTTAAAATGGGAATGCAGATTGGGCAAGAAAGGCAAAAAAAAGGCCATCTTCAAGCTGCCAGAAAGATGTTCAGAGGAGCACTAACCACTGCCACTTACATTCTCAGTAGAGCTACAGACATACTTTCACACAGACATCGTGCATGTATTAACATGCACACGTGCTGTTCACAGTTATGTGCAAAAGCAAATTTCACAAAGGCTGACTGCGAGAGCATCACTGGTCCCAGCTGGCCTCACCTGGCAGCCCCACGCCCTGCCCATGGCTCTGGCAGCTGTTGTCAAGCTCTGAACCGGGCACACAGTCCAGCAGTTGTGCCTGCCTCCTGTCTCTGGGTTGCATCTCAGACCTATTTCACTTTATTTTCCAGTTAAAGTAATTAAACATTGTGTGCTTCTTCCTTCTTAAAAGAAAGGGAACATCAAAAATACGGCAGGATCTACTGTTAACCTGTACAAAGTTTGGATGCTTTTATGTTGACCAGAGAAGCTCCCTCTCTATTTCAGTTAGGGTAGCTATTACTATGGCTGGTTTTGCTAACCTGAAAGCTAAATACAGGAAATCAAAAGCTCTCATTTGTCCTTAAGGTCAAACCAAGATTCCCCACTGCTTTACTGCACTATATGGCACTTTCTAGCATGTGTTCCTTGGGTAAATATTGCTACAGTACAGTTCTATAATTTAATACTCCTTAATAACTACTAACACACTACTAGAGTCTGAGACTCCTATTACATGCTGCTGTTGCAGTAGTTACCATGCCAAAAACAACAAATCTCCAAACTTTGTA
>VXAZ01010341.1:177860-190546 GCA_013399875.1 Gymnorhina tibicen | reverse complement strand
AATCTCCAAAAAAAAAAAAAAAATCTCTGATTGTACTCAGTAGGTTTAAAAACAAAACAGTCAAAAGGCAACAGGAAAAAGGAGATGTAAGAAAACTCTTTGGTCTGCCTGCTGTCTTCTCCATAGACCAAGGTAATTTTGTGCAACTCGCCTCCATATCTACAGTCAGATTTCAGTCTCTATTCCAGTTCTTTACAGGCTTTGCAACCAAGTTAAAAAAGCACAGAATTTTTTTTTTTTTTACTACATGCTCCTGTGATGATCTCAGTTTGTAATCAATCTTTTGGGAACCCCTAAGCAGCAGCAAATTGTTTAAAAGACTTTCCATGTCATGGCAGAATTATTCCAGACAGTGGTAGTATCTGATTAATCAGAATAACTAAAAGCACTCAACAGCCAGCAGGGATTTTCTAATTAAGACTCTTCCAGTGTAGTGAATCATTTTTCAAATAAAAGTTTATTATAAAAATAACTTGACTGAAACATGATATAAGTGTGTAAGAGGGAGAGGGGGGATGTGGGTGTGTGGGGGGCTTTTTCCTAAAATCAAAAGTATATGAATATTTAATTTCTAGAGTTTGGCCATTGTCTACAATGAGAGACCACAAATAGGAGTATTGAGATAAGATCACAGTGTTCCCTAAGAAGCCACGTTACCTTTGGAAGTCATTTATGGCCCAGTTTTGCAAAAGTGGAGAATGATTCTTTGGGTGACATCCCAAGCTTGACACTCAGCAGATGGTGACCATCCATCTCTATGGCTTCTCAGGACAGACAGGCAAAACTCTCTCATAATTTTGAACAATTTCAACTGTATGAGTCTACATGCTCATCACAACTATTGCTCCTTCTGCTACTACCTTCACATACTCTAGATTCTTTTACTCTTTCGTTTGCTCTCTGGACTTCAGTATCTCTTTTCTTCTACTGACTGTGTTTTAAAAAATAAATAAAACAAAAAGATGTCTTTGCTGTCCTATTACAGAGGCTTGCTACAGTTAGAAAAATTTTAGTGTGGTGGCAATTTATTCTTTTTTTCAAATTAAACTGCAGACATAGAATACTGAATACTTAATAGAATACTTAGGAAATCTCACATGAACACTAGAGAACTGCAGTGGGTGAAAATAAGGATAATAGATAACAATTTTTATAAGTGAAGTAGAACATTTTGTAATACACTATTGAGTTCTGCAGCTTTGTCTGTAAGTATAATAGTAATTCCACTGACCTGTACATGATGTTCCTTGCAATGTCCCCATTTTCTGTTATGCGTCAATGTTTGTGTGGAGTGGGCAAAATAAGCCTCTATCTTTTAAAATACGGGCTCAAAAAAAGCATGGACGTGTCAGAGAACAGTGTATGTGGCAACATCCCCCTATCATTTCCTGATGATTAGTAGTCATACACAGTGTTACTGTACACATATAGGTAGTTTCCCAGACTTAACTTAAGCAAGATGGAGACACAATGTACCAAAAAGAAAAAAAAAGGATGGATGCTGCATCCAGCCATCACAGGGTATCTGTGCATGCCAAGCAAAATAGGATGAATGCTTATCTCTCTGTGGTGGGAGTACATGTAGCAAATAAAGGGCAATCAAACAGTGCAGGTGGCACAGCTGTTTTGCCCAGGAAAGACAGGAACAAGGGGAAGGCCGTGCAAGACTGGTGAATTTGGGACTCCCTGCTTCCTTTGGCAGCCACGTGCTTTGGGTAAGTGAGAGTTTGCTGAAGCTACTCTTGAGTGTTTGCCACGCAACTACGTCTTACTTCACTGCTAAGCACCTTGCAAAGTCACCATCCTACAGTACAGTAGGGGGACAGCAATCTTTGTCACTGAACCAAAAGACAAGCTGAACTAATACAACTTCTAAAAACTAACATGTTAAGCTCAGTGTGCCAGCCAAATTCTGGAAAGAAGCGATGCTACTGGTCAGAGCACAACATATGTGCTTACCTGCTCAGGGGCAGAGAAGTCCCTAATTCAGACTAACACAATCCAAAGGGGTTATAGCTAATGCTCCTCTGAAAAGGCAATTGGAAATAAACAGCCTAATACCGCAAATGGAAAAGGCAATCATACTACTCTCTTTGTTCTAGGTACTCCTAAAAATTACAGATATTAAACTAAAACAACAAAAAACCGCCCTACCGCAGTGTTTTCCACTTGTTCCAACTAATTCAGGCAGTACCAGAAGAAAATGTATTTTAGCCCCTTTTATGACTGACTTTTTGTTTGTTCTACAGTATCAAAGAAATTACCCACACGAAATACAGGTACAACAGAAGTAAGGCCTACTGGAGTCTGGAAACATGCCGAGTTACACAAGGTTTGTGGACAAAGATGTAAGAGGTTACACAAGAAGCAAGATCACTTCGTATTTTATCAGTCTTCTGGAAGAAATTAATGAGTTCTTGTCTGTCTGCTTTGACAGACAAGAAAATAAGTCAAAGGTGGTAGAAAAAGAGCAGACTAAAAATAGAGTCTCGGTCTCCCAAACAATTACAGGCTTTTTTCCCCCTCCCAAGAGAACTGGCAGAACAGAAGGAAGGACTGTTTTTGCCAGGATGCCAGACTATTCATGATGGAGAGGAATGTCAATTGCAGTGTTGAGTATCATAACTAATAAACCATTTTCAAAGGCAGCAGTCCACAGCAATCTCCCACCAATCGACAATGACAGAAAGACCGTGAGCAGAGAATAAGACAATTAGAGCTCTCCCTGCCATCACCATTTCAGCTTCACTTCTGCTTTCATTACTACCATAATTGCCATTTGCATTGTCTGGCTAAACTAATACCTTACCATGAGAGGTTAAACAATTTCTTATTCAGCCAGCCTTCCAGTCCAGGATATTTTCCTTATTGAAATGTTTCTATGGAAGCTGGCTGACTACAAGGCACCAGTTCTACTCCCTGCTTCCAGCTGCTAAATCTAATTTAAAGATGCTAAAAATAAAAAAGGCTTACATATAACAGTACTGTTCAGAAAACAAGAGGATGTATTTCCTACAGGGAGAGCATTTAATCAGCAGTGAGATGAAGGGAGGTACAATACAATAATTGTTTCTCTAGTATTCCTGCCATTTGCAAACTTTCGAGCAGTACCTAGCCCACTATCAAAACATTCTGACAACTCTTTCGTCATTGGATATTGAGACAGCAAGTATAGGAAACATAACATGGAGAAATCCCAAGTCTTTAGGCATCCAGTTTAGCTACTGCCCCAGTGACTGCCCATACTGGACACCCAAGACTACTTAGAGTAATTTAAAAATTCTGTGATGGGCCGGGTGGGTGCAGGGATCAAAAACAAGAACAAGAGGAAAACAAAACATTACTTTGGCATTATGGAAATTTTTCCTTAAATATATACATGATGTATATAAAATCCGCTTTAGTTTTTCTCTGCAAAGCACTTCACATTGATATTCCCACTAGTATACATCTCCTGTATGATCTCAGAGCCTCATCTTAAACAAATATCAAAAAGAAGTGTTTTGTAGCCTATATTAGGAAGTATGATTATAGGCTCACCTCCATGAAGATGAAGGAGCAGAGAGACAGCAAGTGTGGGAACCTCAAAATCCTACTCAGAGAAAGGAGCCCCTGCCCCAAACCCTCCCCAGAAAACAAGGCCATATGCCAAAGCCAATAATACGGATTTTATTTAACGATGAATGTGAGGTAGAAAGAAATACAAAAGGGAGGGGGAGCAGTGGAGAGATCAAGATGGTCACCACCCGTGATATTCCATTGGTCCTTCTTCACCCTGGGCTTCTCAGTGGTGGGGGTCCCAAGGTCATTNGGGGGAGCAGTGGAGAGATCAAGATGGTCACCACCCGTGATATTCCATTGGTCCTTCTTCACCCTGGGCTTCTCAGTGGTGAGGGTCCCAAGGTCATTCAAAACTTTTTGCTATTTATACACCCTAGCAAACAAAAGAATTAATGCTCATTGACTACACAGTTCTCTTATTCTATTGGCTAAATTATTTCCTCACCTCTAAGGCTAATTAGTTCACGTGCTTAGTCTTTCTTTTCTTTTGAGCTGGTGGGCTGTGAGTCAGTGGTTGTGATCTGCCCCTGCCAGAATTACCTTTTAGGGAATCCAAGCTGATTTCAGCACAGTTGCCAAGTTGGCTTTCCTTGTGGCTTTGTGTCCATTACCAGTGATAGATTCTTCTCCCCAAGCTTTCTTAACATGCCCCTAGGTCTGAGATAATACCTGGACGATAGTATCCCCTTTATCTTATCTCAAGTTCCCACTGTGCTGGCTTATTTTACAGTCCAAGCTCCAGGTATTCAGCCATGGTGGTTTGGGCAGGAACAAGTGCAGGAGATCAGAGGGAAAATGAGATAAAAGCCATCTATAAATTGGCATTTGGTTCATACGCTGGTCTGGCCATGACCTGCACCTGATCAGCATAGTCTGTCCCACCTTCTCCTTTAACTCCATTTCCAAATCTTCTTGTAGGTGAGGGGCTCTCTCCTCCATGGACCTGTGAGCAAACAGAAATCCAAGTGCAGTAACTGGGGGAAGACCATGGGACATCAGGGCTGATGCATCAGGATGGCAATGCCTGGAGAGGCCAGAGAATGAGTATTTGTGTGGGTGTATGTCAGTGTGTGATCACAACTGAACATCAAGCCAGACCAGCCAGCAAGTAGGAAACACTCGGGAGGCAAGTGTTGGTGTGGCCATAGGTATGATCCAGGTAACCATGGGGGACAAGAGAGCTCTAAAAGTTGGCCAGCAGAGGACCAGAAGCTCCAACCCAGCTACTGGAGAGAGCCATCTACATCTGTGTGTCTGTGTGTGAGGCAACTGGGAGAGAAGAGGATCCCAGGCCAGCTACTGGGTAGACTGGGAGTCTAGAACCAGCTACTAGGGAGTGATCCATATTGGCTTATATATCTGTATACTTACGTATTTTATACTAATGGACTTCCATCCTGAGCAGCCAGAGACGGGAAGAGGATGAGGCCATTGATACTCCTTGTGTCTGCCTGAATGCTGCATTTTCTCTCTGTGTCAGTCTGTGTGGCTGCTCACGGATAATAGGTATAGATGGACTGTGTACGTGTGCCTCTTGGGAATGCGTGCTCAGCCTTGCTACTGCTTGTTCTGATGATGTGGAGCTGCAGCAGGTACACCTCTATCAGCCTACAGGATTCAGCAGCACTGCCAGCACCTTTCGTGGAGATGTATACAATTTCCTAGATCTTGAAAAATGTTCCTAAGTGGCAAACTTACTTTTTCCAACATCACACAAGAAATTAATTATTAAAGATTAACAGAATAGAATAAAACCCTCATTTAAATGCTCGTGATGCTTGCCTAATAGCAAGCTAGTAAAGGAAATCTGTAACAGAACCAACACTATTTAAAATTCTTGCTGAGTGCGTGGGTTCATTCATGCCTGAAATACTAACTTGCTGCCGATAGCATCAATACAAAATCTTGTATGTAGGTATTCACTGAAGTTCAAAACAGTCAAGTGATATACACCAGCAGGCATTTCAGCAACTGTAAATCACAATGAAAAGCAAAACATGACATCCAGTCACTTAGTTATAGAGCTGTGGTTCATAGGTCTCATTAAAGTATTCACACGGGGACTACAGACAGTAAAATGACTGGTATGAATCAGTTTCTCCCTAAATAGTAGCAGTCTACAACTTCCTCACAAGGGGAGGCAGAGGGGCAGGCACTGATCTCTTCTTTGTGATCACCAGTGACAGGACCTGAGGGAATGGCCTGAAGCTGTGTCAGGGAAGGTTTAAGTTGGATATCAGGAAAAGGTTCTTCACCCAGAAGGTGGTTGGGCACTGGAACAGGCTCCCCAGGGAAGTGGGCACAGCAGCAGAGTTCAAGAAGCATTTGGACAATATTCTCAGGTACATGGTGTAATTCTTGGGGCTGTCATGTGTAGGACCAGGAGTTGGACTCAATGATCCTTGTGGGTCCCTTCCAACTCAGGATATTCTGTGATTCTAGGATAAATGGGGATCGGTTTAACATCCTTGACACATGTGATCCTTAGAGACATTGGTTAACCCCCCCCAACACGTCTGAGGAACTCTTCAGCACACAATATCCCCACAGCATCAGGCACGTTTATTTCTGGTATAAATCACTGCATCTCACGCTTCCTGGCTAGGTAAGGGGCTGTTTTCCCAAAGCCTCTCTTTTAAACAGCAGCAGCAGTGCCACCTGAGGGGCCGCTCAGCCAAAGCCAGACACTGCGCCTCTGCTGAAGCTCGGGGAGAAGAGAGGTCTCCATGGCAACAGGGGCCCCAGCAGTCTCACAACCCCTCTTCTTCATCCTCTCCTCAAACTCAATTTTTCTTCCAAAGAGAATTGCTTAGTAGTTCAACTGAACACACATAAAAAGCAAAAGCATAACATATATTCCAGGCAGACTTTACCAACGCACATCCTGAACTGAGCTTAACCACTGCACGGTCTGTGACTCCTGAGGCTTAGAACCACCCATACAAAACCGCAAGGGAAAATTATTACTATAATGTTATGATACTGCAATATATTATTACCATGCAATTATTATTACATGCAACCACCGCTCATATCCTCATTTGCCTGATGCTTCTTTTTAGACTTGATTTTCAGTCAGTTTTTGCTTTGCCAAACTTTATTTCAGCACATCAGCAACTAAATCTATGCCAAGTGCCTGGTTTAGAAGATTTCATCTAAGACACTTCTTGTAAGTGTGATACCAGTGAAACAAAACAGCACCATTCCAATCCCCAAACCTTTTTGTTTCTTCCCCTCAGATGATTCTACCCTTTTTGTGGGCATGGCCATAAATTTTTGCTGGAGCTCTTGCCAACATGACCCTCATTCTTTAAAAATTCTGTAAGTCTAGCCTTGAATCACATATCTGCAGTGTTTTTTACTCCAAGATTCCCTGCTCCGTTCTTTATAGAAGATGCCTATGGCAAGCTTTACTGGTAGCTACTCAAAGACAGATATTTATTCCTTATGCTAACATACATTTGCCTTTACCAGTATGTTACCTAGGCTGCCAGTTACTTCAGGTTTGTACCCCAGAAGGGACCTATCCCTTTACAAGTTAGTTGCTGCAACAATACCCTTTTACATCTCTCTGCACAGATATCAAGACAAGGAGAAGATCAGTTTCAGGGACAGAGAGAGACTGGGAAATCCTCATGAAAAGGGGCAAGCCTGTCCTGCAGGACACTGGGAAGGCAGCAGGAGTTCACTTTGCACTGCAATATTGGATATCTCTTTCAAAGCACATCATTTTCCTTCAAAACATGGCTAGAAACCAGAAGGTAATCAATCTAACCCCATGGCTTTCCAAAAAGTGCTATAACCACTGAAATAGAGTTGAAACTTTATCAGAGTATCCTCAGCCTTTCCAGTTAAATTTCCTTCTGTACAGGATAGATTTAGGAAGACAAAAGAGCAAGTAACATCGAGCCTAATTCCCAAAACCTCAAATAAGGCACTGATCTAAAAGGTCCAGCAAAGTTTCCTGGATTTGGGATTATTGTGGGATACAGTTAGTAAAAAATGCATAGAAAGTAAGATGCATATTCAATCTGGGGAGTAGACACTAGCAATGAGGACATCTCTTTCTCGTTATAATTTGCATCAATTTTTGTGTGTGTGGATTTTTTTCCTAAATGTCCAACAATAATTATTTTTTTAAAGAAGAAATTCAGTTTTATCTAACATGAAAATTGAGAATGTATTCAAATAACCTCAGGAACAAATGCTGATTCTCAGACCTTGGAAATATGAAAAGAACAGAAACCACAAACCACGAAAAGGGGGAATTTAAGTTAGATATATGGAAGAATAAACTGTGAGGGTGGTGAGACACTGGAACAGGTTTCCCAGTGAAGTTGTGGATGCCCCATCCCTGGAAGTGTTCAAGGCAAGGTTGGACGGGGCATTGAGTAGCCTGGTCTAATGAAAGGCATCCCTGCCCATGGCAGGGGGGTTGGAAGGGACCAGGGGGGTTGGAAGGAAATGATCTTTAAGGTCCCTTCCAACCCAAACGCTTCTGCAATTCTATTCTACAATTCTATAATGGGATATAATCTTACCTAAACCTAATGTGACATTAACATTCAGTTACACCTGCCAGTAAAAGCACAACTCATAAGCTCCTGCATTTAATTGCCGTGACTTTGTACGCAAGTAAGTAAACGGTAGGAAAATCCCTGTTAAGAGTGAGAGAGCCCATATCCTCATCTGCCTCATAACTGTTATTTCTGGTCTTCCTTTCCCTTCTCCTGAGAAGGTGCTATTGTCCACTGCATTTCACCCATCATTTTTATCTCCCTTTCAAGCTAAGCTCACTGTGCAGACTGGCTCCAAGAGCTCTTTGGAGACCCTCTTCATTTCCAAGATCTCATCCCGCTGCTCCCGCTCAACTGAAAGCAGTTGCAGCCACCTTGGTGACCTCTCCCCACCAAAACTCAGAAGTATACACTCTCTTCCTTCTTTCAAAGCTAAAGTAATAATTAGTCTCTGCAGACTGATTCCTTCTAATGGCAAGAGGAAAATATGCCTTGCAGATCAGTATTGCTGTACTTCTATATTCACTACAAAACTGATCTCAATAATTTTCTTTGATAAAAAGAAAGCTATTAAAAATTTACTCACTTGGAAAAGGAGCCTTATAACATCCCAAGCTCAAAACAAAACAAATCAAAAAGTGAGAATGTGCTCTCAGTGTATTTAAAAGTAACCATGAAGAAGAATAGCTTGACTCTTCCTTGCCTTCAGCAGGTATAATGAAACACTCAACACAACACTGTTTTGTCATATCACAGTGAGAACTAACACAAGAATTTATCCTAGTGTTCCAAGTCTGCCCACAGGTCTCAAATAGGGGTCTTAAATGGGAGAAAATGAAACCATAACATGCATCTCTCTCACAGCTGACAACATTCTTCTGTGCAGCAGGTACCTAAATTAAATTCACAACACCGACCATGGTTCTTCCTTCTTGCAGGACCTGGACCTCTCCATGCCGTAGACTCCTGCTAATGTCAGACCCCTGTAATGATTATCAAGACTGAGTCATATAGGTTTGTTCCCTTGCAAGCTGAAACTAAAAATAATTTCTTCCTTTAAAGGGGTAATGCTATTTTATGAACAGCAAAGTGGCTTGGGCATGCACTGATGTGAAATGCACAAGTTGCACATCCACCCAAACCAGAAAGGATTCAAACCCACACATCCTACCTCTGAGGGGTGTGACCCCCATCTCAGGCTCTAGGGAGAAGGATAGTCTTATCCACCTACTGAAGGGCTGCCCCTCTGCAAAGAGGAACCCAGGACTCACTAGAACAAAAAACTGCTATTCTGCAGCTTAACTGAGGGGCTCACCTGATGGAGAAAAAAGCTGGATGCCACTCAAGCTCTAAGGATCACGGCAGAGAATAAATGATAATTTAATTAACAGCATTTGTGCAAGCATTAAGTGTGAGGTATATCTCCAGCTGTTATCCCTTGCTGATGCAGAGATACTGTGCAGCATGTGCACATGCAAAACTTCTGGCACATATGAGAATTGTGCACACAGGCACCAAAGCCCTGAGACCTTCTGGAGATGTGGCTTTCTTTCCATTCAGTAAAGAAGAAATAGTAGTACATTCATGGATTGCTAGGGGAAGACATTTTTAAAGACTCCAAAGTTTTCAGCTGTTATGATAGTATGTATCATAAATGTTTTAAATTAGCATTTCAGGGAGACAGGGAGACTAGAAGAGACGGTTGTTTCAAAAAAATAGTTAAAATTGGTTTCCATTACTGCAAATTCACGAGGCCCACTGCTAACATTTGTCATTGGATTAGTGCATTTTCATGATTTAAAAAAAATATTATTTCCTCCCCTGTTCAGCTCTTTGATAGGCCTGGAAAAGTTATTGATCTGGAAGTTTCATCAGCCTCCCAGCCATCCAATCAGCAAATAAACCCCTTGTGACATGCTGAAATCTTTTCACAGTCCACCTCTTGAAAACAAATTGCAGGAGTGCCAAACCATAACTTACATTAGTCTTGCAAAATTTGTAGCTATGGTATTTTTTGGTTGATTGTTTTTTAAAAACTCCTAGCTGATGAAGGAATGATTACATGATAATGTCTGTTTTCTTCTTCAAATAAAATTGGAGGATCCATGCTCATGAAACTAAATCTGGACATATGACTCAAATTTATTCTCTGTAAGGTTCAAAACCCAAAAAACAAAGAACTAAACTTCTGACTTTTCTCATCTAGTCTTGTTATTTTAGGACACCATTTTCTGGCTATTGTTTTGTGACAGGGACTATACAACATACAGAAAAAGACAAGAGTACCTATGATGTTAATAGTATCCTTTCCCCATACTGTGTGCTAAATAGGGAAAAAAAGCAAGAACCATGAGGACTACCCCCACTGCACAGAGGAATAATTGATGCCAAAAGACTCAGTGATTTACAGTAATAAGCAGTAAGTGTATTGTTGACTGGGACTCAACACTGTTCCACGGCCATGCTTGCCATCTTCTTAGAAATTAAGTGATATTACCAGAAAGAGACAGATATTAGAATTTATTACCATGACCACAAAAATGGATTTTAGCATTACTCAAGATCAGGAAAATCCAAAACAAATCCTTGATAAAATGAGCCAATGACCATCAGCAAATTCCTGCTGAACTCCCTTAAGAAAGCTGGACTTTTTCTCAATCAAGCCCTGTGTGTAAAGCTGTGAATGATTGAGATAGTAGTGACATTTTACTGAAATCCAGCTTACTTATCTCCCAAACAGTGCTAACTTGACTCACCACAAAGCTTATTTTGCCTTTTTTTTTTGCTAAGAAATGCACACATATTCCTAACGAAACAATTGCTGTAAGCATCGAGAAAGCAACTGTACACACATTCATAAAATTAGATAGCAATAGCTTACTACCACATATCTAATCTATGATTCCTACTGTAAGGATAGTAAGTAGGCAAGATTGCACATGGTTATACATATTTACAGTATAAAGTACTTCCAAAAGATTTACTTAAAATCTGCGGGACACAAATACCAAATTACTGCAAAGTGAAACAGAAATTCAGCAAAACTTGTTTAAAACACTTCACACCCTTTTTTATGTTAAAGAGAACATATCCCATTGCAGCTGAAAATAAGCGTGTCATCAACCCATTTAATTTTTGCCCGTTTACATTCTGTTATAAAAGATTACTAAGTAATACAAACATCTAATGTATAAGTTCTCATTCGTGATGAATACATTTTAGAGTAACGGCTTTTACACATCAAAACCCTCAAGGAACTTGAAATCATACACCTGAGGACCAGAAATGCAGTAAGAAGAGTGACGAAGGCAGCCGATGATGCCGGTTACCGTTTGGTCTGCAGTCCCTGATCGCAACGATTTAAAAAAAAAAAAAAAAAAAATCAACAAAGTACTCCAGCAACTCTCACTCACCCAGCAAAGAGCCCACGAAGATGACAACCTGCACGGTGGTGGTGAAGTGCCGGTAGCTCTGCTCGTCGCCGTGCTCCTCGCTCCCCACGCCGCCCGCCTCGCTGACATTCCTACCCTGCCACACCATCTGCCCGGCCGAGGCGTTCCCCATCTCCAGAGCTCTGGTGACAGCCTGGGACGGGGCAGGGTCGCTTTCATTCATCAACACCCAGCTTCTGTCGTACCCCATGGCGAAGTTCCCGCCTTCCTTGCTGCCACCTAGTAACACAGGTTGTCCAGCCTTTGCCTTTAGTGAGTGAATGGAGCCCACAGGCACAAGGGCGCTTCTGAGGATAAAGCCCGGTCTCTGCCTCTCGGAGGCATCTTCACCACATTCCTGTGTCCCGAGAAGCAGGGCTGACTGTTCGCGTTTCCACCTTGTAAGTCACGATAGCCGGTAAAGAAAAGCAGAAAACAAGCCAGGCTTCTCCTTCCGATCAGCTGTCCCATAGTTTTTGCTTCACACCGCCACAGGTCTCCTCCTCAGCATGTTTTACCGCAATAAGCGAGAGCGGGAATCGCGGTCCCCAGAATCACACCCCACACCGCGGCTCATCTTCCCACCGCCGCCGAGAGTCGCGGCGCGCCCGCAGCGCACACCGCGCACACGCTCGCACGGCCACGGGCTCACCGCACAGCAAAACCGGCCTGCAAAAGTGGAGGGGCCACGAACTCTGTCCCCTCACTTCACTCTAAGCGTTGGCGCTGGCTGTGCTTACAGCCCTGAGAAAGGAAAAGCATGGCTTTCCCCGTGGCACATCTGCTCCCGCTCTCTCGTCTGCTCCCGCACGCTCTGCCCGTGGCGAGACACGGCTCCCCCCCGTCTCCCTCCTGGCTCTGCGCGGCGCTGGACGCCGCGAAGACCCTTACACAGCGTCCAGAGAGGCCACTGACTGCTGAGTGGCTTCCCCTGCGCTCCCGCTATTTCTCGGGGAAAATGAACCGGGGTTTGAATCGTAAGGCGGGGGCGCTCGCGCGTCCAGTGAACCGAGGCGGCTCCGTACGATCCCTGCGCGTCCCGCACTGAGCGCGGCTGGCAGCGATCCCCCCGCTCCTTCGTGCTCCCACATCCCGGCGCGGGCGCCGAGCCGCTGCGGCCCCGCGCTGCCGAACCCCGCGGCGATCCCGGGCCGGGCCGGGGCAGGAGCCGCCGCCG
>VXAZ01010341.1:64488-177397 GCA_013399875.1 Gymnorhina tibicen | reverse complement strand
GGGGCAGGAGCCGCCGCCCCACCGCGCTCCCGAGGGCGGGCGCGCCGCCATCACGCGGCCGCGGCGCTCAGCGGCGCCGCCATTTCGCTCGGGGGGTGCGGGAGTGCGCGGGCGCGTTTTAAACCGGTGTTTTAAAACAGGTCCCTAATTCTGATTATAGACTTTCAAAAGACGGTGCTGGGTTCTAGATACGCATGTTACTTGTTAAAATAGATTCTTTTAAAAAGGTGTAATTTCCCAGAAAAGCTCTTCAGTGGACGTAATGAGTTCGGGCATTGATTGTACAGAAGGTGTGCATCCATATAGTGGGTACACATTTGCCTTTAATTTGAAGACTTTAAGGGGAGTGCTAGTTAAAAATTAAGCCAAAAAGTTTTTTTCAGCCACTGGACAGCCAGTCTGCAAGTTCCTTGGGAAGAGGAGCTATCCACGAGCCCAGCCCGTGCACAGCAAGGCTTCCTCAGGGATCCCATGCCCATCAGATGTATTCCAGTGACATACACCCAGTCCCCTGCGATGTGAACTTGGGTAATCCAGGACAGAGCTAGGTGCTGTGCCGTGGGTTCAAAGACGTTTTCTGACCACAGGGATAGGGGATTGCCATTGTTCCATCCCACCATAGGTCCTGGAGGCTGTTGGCCAAGCCTCTGCTTGTACCTCCATGTGTTTGGGCCCTGCCATTTGCAGCCTCCTCTCATTTCTCTGGGACCTCATTGCTCCATCCTCTTTTCTGGTAATTCATGTCTCTGACACTCTGTGGCCTCAGACTCACTCACCTTCCTACCTTTTCCTCTCACCTGTAACTCATTCACCTTGTCCACCCAGTCCCATTTTTTCTCACTTTCCCAGGCAATAATCAGCAGCTTTCACCATGCTTTCTCCTCATCTTTCCTTTCCTGAGACACTCAAACATGCTTCTTCCTCCTTTTGGTCCCTCAGCATTCTTGTGGCCAGTCTCTGTAACCAGAGTCTGACCTCAGTCCCTTCACCTCCCAGCCACCTGCAAGGTACTTTTCCTCACACAGCCATCCCTTTCTTCAGCTTCTCCATCGGTGTGGGATGATAACCAAGGAGCCAGGCAAGAGCTAATGCTTACTATCTACAGCCTACTCTGTGTGCCCTCTACACTGTCTTTGCATAGTTCTGCATAGTCAAGAAAGATTGAGTTGGCTAAAGGAAAAGGTCCTGTGGAGATAGGATGGTCCGGGTTTGACTTAGAAATGGAACAGAACAGCAGTAAGTTGTACGATTGGAACTTTGAAGGACACCGTGGCCAAAAAAGAAATGTTTGCCTGGTTAAAAGTCATTTAAATATTAAAATGCTCATACCTGCATATGCTAATAAGCTTAATGAAGTACATGCTACCACATAAATTACTGTATTACTCAACTCTCTGCTTAGACCATGCTATAGGTAACATAGCAGGAGCGGGATCAGATTGGGCTGTATGTAAGAAGGGTAGACCTGTTAGGAGAAAGACCCTAAAAGACCTTAGAGACAGTTCACAGGCTACTCTCCTCTCCCTCCTTCCAAGTGGAGCTGCTGTGTTAGTAAGCATCTACCTACTACTACTACTACTACTACTACTACTACTACTACTACTACTATTATTATTATTATTATTATTATTACTAGCCAGGTTAACACAATGTTAGAGCTCTATCAATTACCCAGGTTAACACCTCATTAGAGCTCTATCACAGCTAGTGCATTTATTCTGACTTTGTATTTCTGTTGCTTCAATAAATCACATTATTTGTGAATCTGTGCTCGTGGAAGTTCCCATTGAACACGACCAGACACATAATGCCAGTTTGGTTATAATCAGAATAAGCCCAGCTGCACCCAGCCCCTCTGATCTCTGGAGACCAGCTGGAATGCAAGAGGGTTCATTTTCTGCCAAATTTCTTACTCTTAACACTCCGGACCCTTCCTCTCCCCCCTGCACTTCACGTAGGAAGACTGCCTTTGCTTCACCATGCACAACATTTTCACAACTCAGTTAAATTCTATTTGCTAGAATTAAATTTTAATGTTGTGGGACAGAGTTTTAAATTTTGTCTTAAATTTTGGAAGGGAAGCTTCTGTCCAAATACAGTCTGGCACATGTTTGGGGCAGGTGGATGTTCATTGTATTCCAGTAAATCTCTGCTGAGCATGTGAATACGCCCTCCAGTAATGTAATTTGGTTTAGTTCATGCAGGTTTTCACAAGGTTCGCTAGCAAAGCCACAGCAATGAAAAAGGTTCTCCTTCCTCTCTTCCTTCCACCCATCAAATTTTCGCATTCCTGCTGGAGTACAAGACTTTTTAAAATAAATCCTCAGAATGTTTTTATGATTGTGTTATTTTACTCTGGCTTTCCTCTTGGAAACAACGAATCATTGTACAAGTAATTAAGGGGAAAAAATAGTTTGACGTAGACGTCTGGTCTAGAACATTTCATCTTAACTGGTTAAAATTTTGCCAAGTAGGAGAAAGTCGGGCACTTTAAAAGGCATAATGTTATCTGGCCCACCCACTGCTATACAATGTAACAGGGGAGAAATTTCCCATGTGCTGGGCTATGTGCCCCACACCAAGTGCTTGGGAAGTATAAACACATAATTTCTGTTAAAGGAAATTTTGCTGACATTTCTTAATTACTTACTGCATCGTGTCTTCTAATTGGCCATTCTTGCTGTGTCTTTGTGTGGGAGAGAAGATGAATCTGTGGCCTAGACACTTTTATTTCCAGTCTTTAACACGGGGAAACTTTTTATACAAATTGATAATGAGAGCACCCAACTGCACCAGAGGAAACTCCAGTGATCAGTTACAGTGCCCCAGGTCACAGCTGACTGAGCAAAAGGACGTCTCTGTTGTTGCTAGATAAACACTAAACAGCTTTGGTCATGCATTTCCCACCAAAAGGCAGATGCGATAGAAAGACCCTGCCACTAAAGACACATTCTAGGAATGGTAAGGAAAAGAGACCAACATCACAACAGTGATACAATTTAACACTTGGCTTTAGTTAGATACTAACGACATTATTGAAGTGCAACTGAAAGATAAAGTATGCATGGAACAAGATTTCGATTTCAGAAGGACACATTGAGGGCTATAGAAACCGATCATTAGTGTAAATGAGTGGTCTCTTTGTAACAAAAAGTCTGTACTCGAAGGTCAGGGAGTAAAGTGAAAGTCACCAAAACTCCATTCCTATATCTGGGTGCATGGTAGCAAGCTGCACACTACTGTAACATTTTTCTTTGCCTGGGCGTTTCTCACCTAACAGATGAGCTTGTATGTATGAATATACTTGAGGTTTCGTTATGAAGATCCCAGAACTTTAAAGGCTCCATCTTGTGGCAGTCCTTTTCAGTAGTTACCACACGAAGTGACCGAAGAAAAGCCCGTTTTCTTCCCCGGTTATGACTGCTTCCCTGACAGCCTCAGCTGCCTGTCTCTGGCAGGTCCCGCCAAGGAAACGCGGGGGCTGAGGGGTGTTCACCGGGTCTGGCCTCACTTTGTGTTTGCGGTTCAACCACACAAAGACTATTCGCCCTCCACCGGCTATTAGTCACTGCAAGAATTGTCGGTGGAAACCTTTTTATAGTTTTCACGGGAACTTGTATCCTGCCCCAGCCCTACATGAAATCTATTCTGAAGTTCGTAGTTATTTTTGCCCTTTTGTGAATCTTTTTCAAGGTCAGTTAAAAAAAATCTGCACAGTATCCAACCGTATTTGCTGCGTATCTCTGTATTGCAGATATACCTGGAGATATATCTTGAGGGAGTTCAGACTGGACATTAGAAAAGGTTCTTCACCCAGAGGGTGGTTGGTCACTGGGACAGGCTTCCAGGGAAGTGGCCATGGCACCAAGCCTCCCAGAGTTCTTAGTCACACTGTTTAGTTTTAGGGAGTCCCGTGAGGAGCAGGGCGCTGCACTCGGCGATCCTTATGGGACCCTTCCAACTCGACATGTTCCTGTGGGCGAACCACTGGGCCCCACGCGGCGGCGGCGGCCCCGGTCCCCGGCTCCTCCTCCAGCCGCCGCGGCGGAGGCGGTGCCGGGCCGCGCTCCGGCACCAGTTCCAGGCTGGCAGCGCGGCGGGGCCCGCCATGGCCGCTGCACGTCCCCTCCGGCGCCGCTGACATGGCGGAGCTCGCCGGGGAGCCGCCGGAGAGCTACCAGCTGCGGCAGGAGAACGAGCTCCAAGTGCTGGAGTCCATTTACGGGCAGGACTTCCAGGACCTGCGGCAGAGCCAGGCCTGGAAGGTAGCGAGTGGGGTCCGCTCACAGCGCGCGGGGCGGGGGCGCGGGCGCAGCGGGCCGGGCCGGGTCCCGGTACGGAGCGGGGCTGGACGGCGGCGGGGACGCGGCTGGCGCTGCCTCGCTGCTGCCGGTCCGTGTCTTCCTTGCCTGGCGTGCTGCGGCTCTCGCTGCGTGCCCGTGGTCCTTCCTCCAGCCCTGCAACCGGCCGCCTTTGCGATTAATCCTCGAGACAGAAGCGCTCGCTCTATAATCACCGCTGTGCTCATAAACTGCATTTTAATTAATTGTTAGGCTTTTAAAAAATTGCGTCTTAATTCATTCCTTAACCTAGTAATTGCATACCTGCTCAATTAATTAATCTCATCGGTATACATGATTATATTTGCATAGTTATTATATACTGTGGTTTTATCACGGTGCAGCTATTTCCGTGATAATAATTTTGCTTTCATTTTTATAGGTTTGGGGTTTTTTAATTACAGCTAGTTAGTGCTCAGGTCTGGTACTCACTATTCTCTTCCATTTGTCTTTCGCGTCCACATCTTATTGGTATTTCCTTTCCAGCTGTGTCCATGATACAGTTTTCTTGTACCTGGAGTTAATAGTCACTCTGTTCTGTTCCACAAGTTCACTTTTACTGTTGTTGCTTTTTGCATTCTTTTGTCTTGAATGTCCACACAAGATATCCTCTGCTTTCTTTTGCGCCATAAACTTGAACTTAAACTTTTTGCAGTAACTTAGGACATTTTTTCTCTTTTCATGAAGTTTGGTAAGAACACTCTTAGTAATTTGTTGGGTTTCCAGAAGGGTTCACTCCATATTGAAGGTCACATCTGACATCCTCTTGACTTGAAATGTTCTCCTCCTTGCTAGAAAAGCAAGGAGGGTAGTTACCACCTGTTTCTGTATTTGTTATTCTATGTGGTCTTACTTCCCTATCTGTTTTTCATGTTACTAAGGGCTGGGTTGTTTTGCTGTTTTTTATTTGTTTTTGAACCTAATTGAAAAGAAAAAGTCGGGAATGCTTATATGGGCATATTTTACTTTATTCTGATTTTGAGTAAGTGATTTGAACAGGTTGGGGATGGGGAAGACAATGCTAGTTAAAATTCTGGTTTATGGCAAAACACAAAATACAGCTACAAAAAAATTACTGTCTATTTGTTTAGGCATGTAAGGTGTGTATCAGTCTGACATTATGGTCTGTTGACATGCCAGGAAATAAAATAATGCCTGGTGTTAATGATCTAAACACAAAAGCAGCAATGCTGGTTTTATAATGAATGCTTTACTTTGTGATATAAATAACCTGTGTTAAGTTTATTTAATTTTTTCTACTGCTACCTTACAGTAAGCAGAATACAAAAGCTTTATTATAAAACCTCATTTTTGCTCAGAATCATCTTTCTAATGACTGTGACTACACTTATCTGAAGAAGTTGTAAAAATATACGGGATAAACCAGTGATAGTCAGTGGACCAGTTCACTCCTTTTGAGCAATGTCAACACATTAATGTATTTTTTTCATGGTTTGGATGGTCTAAGCTGTACTGTACTATAATACAGATTGAGAGTTGTGTGTTTTCATTAAAACAAAACCAAACAACCCTTTTCATCGATTTTGTTTTGCATTTTAGGTACGACAACCTCCTGAAATTAATTTAGTTCTGCGTCCTCAGGGATTGACTAGTGCTAATGAAGTGTATGCCAAAGTTGACTTGTGGGTCAAGTGTCCGCATACTTACCCTGATACGTAAGTGAACGTTCAAATACAACCTGTTTTCTCTGCTTTCTGTAGTAAAGTGTAAGATTAAAAAAACATGTAGTTTTATTCATCACTCTTAGTCTTGCTTTCTGCATGTCAGTATTTATTAAGCTTAGGGTATTTTATAATATGCAGCTCTAAACTTTGCACCTGAATTGGATTTAGTCTTTTGTGCAATGGAGAATAATAGGGACGAGTTTGTCAGTGCAAGACTGCAGTCCCAGTTTGTAGCTTGGAGATACATAAACACAGGTGTACCTGCCACCATCTTAGTGTCCTTGTTAAACTTCTTCAACTCCTGACTTTCACCTGACACAGACTGAATCTCCTTTTTCTTTAAAGCCATCTGCTGTTCTGTTTTCTGCTGGATTAGCTTTTGGAAGAGTTCTCCATAGAGAATGTAGAAGGAGTTGCAGGTGATCAGCCTACCCCAGCATTTTGTTGGCAAGTGATTTCTGGGTTAAGTGTTGCTCTGTGCCCCATTTTGTTCAGTCCTTATACCACTGATAGTCCAAAGCACAACTCCCTTCAGTCCATCCATTTGTGCTGTGGCATGAATGCTGTAGAAGGGAAATGCTGTTCCCTACTAAGTGATTGCTGTGTTATACCCTATAACGAGGACGTAACAGCTACTCTCATTTTTTTTGTTTTAGTCTAAAATAACATACCTACAGACATGTTGCTTGTTGACCTAATTTCAAATATTTTTTAAAGTTAGCTGATATTTATTTATTGCATTTGTTTCTTGGGGTTTGTGTCACCTGTATATTGGTGATAAATAAATTTCAAACATCTAAATGTTATGCTAGTAATATTTTAAATGGCTTGTTCAGTAAGTCAGTGGCTAAGAGCTGAATTATTAGAGTCTGCAGGGTTTCTTTGGTAGTTCTGCTGTTAAGTGTAACCAACAGGTAATCTACAACCAGAAAACTTGATGGTAGGGAATATAATGCAGTATTTCTGGCTTTATCTTGTATATGTAATATTTATATTCTGCTTATTTGAGTATTGAATAATTGCCAGGTGACTATGAACTCCATTTCTTTTCCTTCACACACTATTTTTATGAAAAATCTGTTGCTTTTTACACTCAGTTTTCCTAATGAGGGCTTTTTTGTGTTTTGTTGCTGTCCCTCAGAGTTCCTGAAATACAACTAAAAAATTCAAAAGGCTTGTCAAATGAGAAAATAAATGAACTAAAATCCAGACTAGCTGAACTGGCAAAACAGCGCTGTGGAGAGGTAAGAGTTTTTCACTTCCTTGAGAAAAATACTCTGGACCTAAATAGTTCTAAAAGTGTATGGTATAATATAGTGGAATATATCCACACTGGAAGTGTAAGTTGCATTGCTTTTAAGGAAGGAGGGACTGTCTTTCTTAGGAATGTTTCTAATTAATGAAAGTTTAGACTATGGATGCCCTTAAAATGCAGTCCATGTATAAATAGTGGAAGCTTTATTCCTGTTTAAAGGTTCACGTTATTAGGTTTAAAGGTTCTGAGTTATTTGGCAGTATGAAAAGCAATGCTAACTGTAAAACTGAGAGCTTTCTGCACTTTTCAGATTAATTTGAATATTGTAAGAGGCCATATCTGTTTTAAGTAAACAGTGGTTACCTGGGGAATTTTTCTGTGATCTTGTTCACCTAATGCTGAACTGAAGCATGAGAGACCTTTGTTCCAACACCAGCTCAACACTTTGTAGCACAGTCACTCCATGCCATTGTGCCTTTTTTTCTCTTGTGTTTAGGAGCAATGATAGTTGGGTTTCCCCAAAACTGGATAAAAAGGGAAAGATGGAGAAATATGTGAAGCTTAGACCTTGTATCTATTTTAAGGGATTTTATACATCCTTGGGTATCTTTAATATTAACAATATCTTTCTGTTGTTGCTGAGGACTGAAATGATTCGAAGAATTATGAGCAAACAAAGAATTCTTGGTGAAAGCAGGGGTTTTGGCATGTTTCTTATTGTTATTTGGATATGTTGCAGGTGAACACATTTGAATAGCTGCATTTGCCTTTTTAAAAGTGAGAATTACAGAGCTGTGGACATTATAATAGGCTGAAATAGGATAATATTTTGCTTTCGGTTTCCCAAGCCTGTCAACTTTACAGGTTTATCAAGAGCTATCTGTCATTCAGTGCTGCCACACGAAGCCTTTTTTTCCATTTGAATACTATACTTGTATTTTGATAGCCAATTTTTCTGCAGATACTTTCAAAATAACTGTTTTAGCCAGATACTGTTTTGTTCGTTCTGTTCAATAACCAAGAATTTTCTCAAATTTTTCAGTATCTTTGGAAATTAGCAGTTTAATAGTGTATTCTGGAGTTTAGGGGGTGGGGTTTGCTGTTTGTTTTTTTCTAATGACAGTGCTATGGACAATTCATAGGAAGTACAAGGGTTAAATTCTCTTAAGTAACCACAAAACCATGCAATATATACTTGGTCTGCTCCTAATGGACGCCAAGAGTTATCAAATCCCAATTTGATTTCTGATCTCATTGAAAGGACCTAAAATATGTCATATATTTTCCTGATGTTGATTTTCCAAAGCAAGAGTCATGCTTGCTCCAGCAATGTGCAGATGTGTTTGTGAGTTACATGTATGGCACACATTTTGTGTGAATGGCATATGCAGTGCTGTCCTGAATTACTTTATCTGCAGCAAAAGGGAGGTAAACTTTCTATATCACAGATTATAATTTAATAAGGAATACCTGTGAATGCAGAGAGAAAAGTTATCAATACCTCAACCACCTGTTCAAACTGAACAGCGAACTGTTGGTGATTTTTGATTGTTGAGTTTTCTCTTGGTGTTTTTCTTTTTAATACATATGTGTACATGCAATGATTGCCTTGCCTTCTGAACAGTAACCTGGGAAAGATATTTTAGTTGCACATGTCAGATTCATGCATGTTGTGCTATTCTTTCTATTTTGAATTGCCTCCTGGCTTCATTCTTATTTTCAAGCAGGGGATTCAGTGTTTGAGAATCTTCTAAATGTCACCCTGTTACAGGCAGATGGTACAATTTAATTTGGCTGATCGTCCACCTGTACATGCAAATCCTGCTCAGTGCTGCTGCTGACTGCACCTTTGTCCTGTACTATTCTTTAATTTTAGAGCTAAGATGGTCTATTAGCAGTGTGGGTTGCTCGAGTTAATAAGGGGATGCTACTGGACTCCTGAAAGCTTAAGCCCTGACAGGTCAATAGATCATCAATACATACACAGTTTAAGTAAACAGTAACTGAAAATTGATTCCTACCTGGCAAGCCATGTAGCAGAATTCGGCTGAGCACAATTTTCAGTTTTTCATTTTAGCACTCGTGGTTATATGAATGTGGAATGCCTTATGTGACTTTACAGTTCTAACTGGGGGACTGCTTTGTGGAGGAAGGGTTGGATTTGCTGTTACTAGAGAAATAAGTAACTATTTCATAGCAGTAGGTGCAGTAATAGATAAGTGCAAAAGATTTGTTCTGTTGTAGCTCATATGTCATAAACCCGTATCTTTGGGAGTAGAAAGATCATGCCTAAAAGAAGATGAGAATGTGATTTTTAAATTTTACTTTTCTTTTAGAAAAATAAGATGGCTTAGGTTGTCTGACTTTCAGTATTTTTTGCAATCTTTTCTACTGTGGTCAGGGATTTTTCCTGTTACAGTTCGTTAATAAATAGAGAAATATAGTAAATTCTCCTTGATAAGTAACAAAATTGGCCATCATGCTTCTGCTGTGTTGCTTTTTGGGTTGGGTATCATTTGGGCTATCATTTGACTCTGCATGTCATTCCTTTTTTTTTTTTTTTTTTGTTAGGTGATGATATTTGAACTTGCTGACCATGTACAGTCATTTCTCAGTGAGTATAATAAACCACCTTCCAAGTCTTTTCATGAAGAAATGCTAAAAAATCATCAAAAAGAACAGGAAAGATTGGCTCAGGAGGAATTGCGTAGGGCACAAGAAGTTAAGAGAAGAGAGGAGCAAGAGGTAAGAGAAATCAAAGTATGAATAACCAAATATTCTTAAAATAACATAATAATGATTTTAAAATCACTCTGCATAATGGTGAGTTTTAGTGAATTATTAACTTGTCAGACCTGCCAGTATGAGTTGATCAATATGTACTATATGAACTATCTGCTGCTGTAATTGTAATATTTTAGTGATACGGTTTTAACCCTGAGAAGTATTTATGCCTGAAACAAACCTAAATGTTGATTCCTGATCCTATGAAAATCACTTACCGAGAGGACCTTATACGAAAGCGTAAGCAAATGTACAAATTAAATGCATTAGTCTTAAACTAGGAAGTGTTAGCCAGGCAGACAGGCTATCATACCTTCTTTCACTCTTAGGGTGACTGGAACATTGACTATGACAGGCATCTCTAGAGAGCACCAGACTTAATCTAAAGAGATGTCAGACCAGCAACATCCTTCACTAGAAATGGGGGGATTCATCCGAGTCTCACAGGGGCTAGTAGTGTGAAGTCTCCACTCTGTGGGGAATATGGATAGAATAGCTCTGGTTTTTAAGATTGTTTGGATTTATCTCCCTGTCTTTTTTTGTGTGTGTGAAACTTTATTGTTGGGTCTGGCAGTAGGAGTAATTTACAATTCCATTCTCCTATATCATACAATTGATGCTGTTAACTTCCTCAGGAGAGCTAATTTGACTTCTATTTTTTTATTCTTGTGACATCCTCTAAGTCCTCTTTTAACGCTTCTGAAAAATCAGCATCATTGCTTTTTTTCTTTTAAATCAGGGTAAGATTTTAGCAGTTGCATTGCACGTACTGTCGCATCGCTAATAATACCGAAATTCATTTCAGCAACGTGAAATCCTTAATGAGATTCAGAGAAGGGAGGAAGAGAAAAGGGAAGAAAGAAAAAAGAAAGAGATTGCCAAACAGGTATTCTTTCTAAGCAGGTGTGCAAAAAAACATTGCAGTAAGTTCTTCCCAGTACTGTAACAGTACGTGTAAAAGTTTGACATTTTCTTGGACATCTTTTCTTATTCAGGGCTTCTAGTAGATCTAAATTAAAATACGTTCTTGATTATTTCTGGGGTTTATATCTGGAATATACTAGCATCTTGAGTGTACCAAGGTGGGTATTTTCAAACAGACATAGGAAAAAGCTGGTATATTAATGTTTCCAGTTTCTTTACATTCTTGCCATGGACAGTACTGAAATGTACTTTCTGAAATCTCAGCACTTTTTCTTTGGCCTCATATGTACATTTATTATGAAAATGTATTTCTTCTGTCATCTGCATGACTTCATAGAATACTAACTAAGTACTTGCATATTTTGAGGAGTGGCTTCTGTACTTATTTGGTGTCTTTCCTGATTTATAGGAACGTTTGGAAATAGCTGCTCTGACGAATCAAGAAGATTCTCACAGGAGAGATACTGCAGGACATAGAGTTGCTTTACGCTTAAATGGGAGCTGTTTGGAACATGGAGTGAATAATAAACACCGACCAAATTCCGCTGGACGTTCAAAGTATGTCAGCTTGAATGTGGACTTTTTAGATTTATTTTTTTATTTATTTTGTTGCAAACATTAGATTACAAAGTGAAATTTGAAGGCAAGGGAAGAGTGTGCCATGTTGTTCACCTGTTCATGTTAGTCTCTTCCCTGCCCCCTTCCCCCACTACCTTCATTTGTCATGGTTTAACTAAGCCATGTGCTGTGGATAACTTGGGAACTTCCCAATTTTTAAGGTTTGTATTCAACTCCTGACTTTAAATATACTGTATGTCTGAGTTGGAGAAAAATGTTCTCTTCACGTTTCAGACGAGAACGCCGGCTTTCTGTTAGTAATAATGAAGAGTCCCCTGGAAATCATGAAGTTCTGAACTTCAGCACAAGTGGTGCTGGACAACTTACTGTCCATAAAGGAAAATGTCTAGGTAAGCAAAATTACAATTGCAGCTTGAAATGCTGGGTTTGGGATGCTTTCAGTAACATGTGAAACCACTGATAAGCACAGGGCTGGAAATGCATACTTACTCTCCTTCCATTGCTGCTGATAGCAATGGCATAAAAGCAGCAAGTTTAGCAAAAACATTAATACAGGACATGACAGGAGACTTTCAGAGCTGGAAGACCTCCATGAAGTGCCCATGTGTCATCAAATGTTTTCACTGTTTTCAACATAGCACTTCCTCAGTGGATGGATGAACAGCCTGAAAGTCTCTCAAGAAAGGAAAACTTAATTGTTTTGCAGTTTTCGGATGAACAATTATGTTACTATGTGTAGAGCTGGCATTTACTAAGCAGGAGGGTTGTTAATTTATTAAAACTTGAAATTCTTGAAAATGTGCAGCAGTTTTTTGTCCATGTACTATTGCTTTCATTTGAGTACTGTTACATAGCGTTCAGTCTCATCAAGCCTGATATTTTCCATACTTACAGTATAGATACATGTCTTGTCTAGCTGTAAGTAGGTTTATGTTTCCGGCTTTAGAAAACATGGTTACTGGTATTTATTTAGCATTTGCAGGAGCTCTTGCCAGATCCTTAGAAACAAAAGAAGCCATGTTCCTCTTCTCTCCCTTTGTGTATAGGCAAGGATGAACAGCTTGGTAAATCTGTCTACAATGCCTTGGAAATTCACAGCGGAGACTTTGTTCTAATATATGAGTGGGTTCTGCACTGGCAAAAAAAGATGGGAAGGTTTCTTACAACTCATGAAATAGAAAAGATTGAGAAGTCTAAGAAACAGGTAATGCCTGTATTTTGCATTTGGCTTAATAAAGATTAGGTGAGGTTCAGTGTTTTTCTTCAGGCTGCTAGTTTATATTAAACTTGAGAGGGTAGTAATAAACTTGAAAATGCTAATCTTCTAGAGTATCTGCATGAAAGAAGATGAGTGTATTGGGGTATTCGGGAGTTCCCTTTACAATAATACAAATGCAAGAAAGCATTTGCAAGTATGCATAAATAAAATAATAAAATATTAAAATTCTGAAGAAAGAGGGAGTCGAGTTTACCTGTTAGAAATCAAAGCTGTACTTTCCCCAGTGCGCAGTGCTTCCTTTTAGAAAAGTATGAGGATGTTGTGTATTTTATATGTATTTTGTATATGTTACGTATTTTATTAGTAGTGTGTTCCAAGATATGACAAAATGCATGTTATGTTGTATTTCTCTACCAGCTTCAGGGAGCAGAAACAGAGTTCAGTTCACTGACGAAGCTAAGTCACCCAAACATAGTGCATTACAAATGTATGAACCTCAAAGAACGGGACGACTCAATTGTGGTGGATATTTTAGTGGAGCATGTAAGTGGCTGCAGCCTTTCTACGTACTTACACAAAGAGACTCCAGTTCCGGTGGAGCAGCTGCGCCATTATGTGATCCAGATCTTGTCAGCTCTTGACTACTTGCACAATAATTCAGTAGTGCACAAGGTCCTTTGTGCTTCCAGTGTCCTGGTAGATGCTGAAGGAAACATCAAGGTCACAGACTACAGCATTTCCAAGCGCTTAGCTGATATCTGCAAAGCAGATGTTTTTGAGCAAACCAAGGTTCGTTTTAGTGAGGATGGTCTTCCCAACAAACCTGGAAAAAAAGGAGATGTATGGCGTCTGGGCTTGCTTCTGCTTTCACTCAGCCAGGGCCAAGTCACCAAGGAATTCCCAGTTGCTGTTCCTACCAATTTACCTGCTGACTTTCAGGACTTCCTGGAAAAGTACGTTTGTCACGTTCCTGTATCTTTTCGTCTTTGATTTTCTTTTTCTTTTTCTTTTCTTTTTTTTTTTTTAAGAATTTAACAGCTATTTTAAAGAACAGCCAAGTTCTCCTGTGTCACTAGTTGTAGTTTTTATAGAAGAGGTGATTGCTCTCATGGCTCAGGCTGCTAATCTGGGATTTGGGAGAGCAGGTTTGGTGCTCTCTTTTTCTCTGCTCTGCCACCAACTGTGTATCACTGCGGATAAGTCATTTAGTCTGTCTTTGCTTCTTATTCCCATCTGAATGGCGGAGGTAATAATTTCTTAAATATGACAAGAACTCTTCTAATATTTGTGTCAGACATGAAATAGTTCTCTGTGGTTTGCTAACAGGTGTGTTTGCTTGGAAGATAAAGAAAGATGGACTCCTCAGCAGTTGCTACAACATAGTTTTACAAACATTCCACGAATAAAAATACCTGTAGCTGAAGAAAATCTAGATGGTAAGGGATTTAGTTCTTCCTGTATTCTGCTAAATAAGTGGACTACATGCCTGCAGTAAGAGAAAAATTGAGCTGTGGTACAGCTTCACAAGACTGCACAAATGTGCTACATTAAAACTTAGAAGGTAGTGTGGTCTTTAATTTCTCTGTCCAAGACTGGCTGGGGTGGACTGACTACTGTTTTTTCTTCAGTAGAAGCAGCTCATGCTCTAAAGAAACCTGTAAACTCATCCACCTCCTGCATGGTGTAAATGTAGACTTAACTTTGTGTTTGGAAGAGGGTGTTCCAATGAGACTTCTTTCCTTCTTACGTTCTTGTTAAAATCATTCCTTTGTCCAGCATCATTCATGTTAGTAATTAAAAACTGTATTAAGGTTTATGCTTGTACTAGAACTTAACTCTACACAGCAGAGCGCTTCTGTATTTTAGGTTTTAGTTGCACTTGAAGTTACTTCAGTTTTGTCTCCTTCTTGCTCCTTATTTGGCAGTCCGTAGTGTCTTCTCCCCATATTGCCAGTGATGGTAACTTTGTCTTCATTACAGATTCAGCAGGTATAGATTGCATGGAGACAGTTGTACCCAGCAGTCAGATATCCAGTGCTTCGTTCTTCACAGAAACTCAGAGACAATTTTCACGATACTACAATGAGTTTGAAGAGCTAAAATTACTTGGTAAAGGGGCTTTTGGAGCAGTCATCAAGGTATGGTATAAAAATTGTTTCCTCTGTGGAAACCTTTTTGGGAATATGTTTGTTTTCTGTGAAGCTGAACAATATATTCAGTGTTTGCATGGTTTTATTTACTGTGTGCTGGTGTGCTGTTTTTGTGTTGAGGTTTTTATCTGTAACTGAGAAGTCTGAGAAGTTTCTTGCAAGAGGTTGCTAGGAGACTGGGGAGAAGCCTGTCAGTATGGGGAACCTTGCATTTGAATTGTAGTAATTTTCCAGGTGAAAGGAAGACTTCCTGTTTTGTGAAATTATTATTCTTCTAGCTCTGCTTGGTAAGGCATTTGTAAGCATTTGACTTTAGATTAATTTGAATTTTGCAGGTGAGAAATAAGCTTGATGGTTGCTATTATGCTGTGAAACGTATTCGCATAAACCCTACCAGCAAGCAATTTCGGAGGATTAAGGGGGAAGTAACGTTACTGTCCCGCTTGAACCATGAGAATATTGTGAGGTATTACAATGCTTGGATAGAAAAACATGAAAGTCCTGTTCCCACCATGTCAACATCTGAAACAACTGAAGAGAGAAGAATGCCCCCCAAAGCTGGTCTCTTCATCCTTTCCCCTGAGGAGACAAGTGATGTGGAAACTAATGCTCCTCCTCCGTGTTTGACAAGTTCAGTTGAATGGAGTACTTCATGTGAAAGGTCCTCCAGCAACAAATTCAGTGGAGCTGATCAGGAGTCCAGTGATGACGATGACGATGGTGATGGCGTGTTCTCGCATTCAATTTTGTAAGTAGGCTTCAGTATTGGCACTAGAAGGGAGCATGAGCAGAGTTAGTTTTTCCAAGTTTGTGTCTTACCATTCTTGTTTCTTTTGCCAGAAGTAGTTTACTGTATTTTTATTTTGTCCCCTTGTTCAAAACCAGTGTATTTCCCAGCAGTCAGATAGCCAGGAAGAGGAAATTTTCTACCTAAGAATTGTCAGTCTACATGGAAAATTTTTTGGCGTAGGCTTCTTGAAGCTTCTTATTTTTTCTGCTAGAATGCATGACTGTTATGTTATTGGCTGTCTTTTCCAGCCTTGAGATTAAAGTTTTTTAATAAACAATAACAGAAATACTACAAATCTTGGAAAATATCAATCTTGCCCTTTCTTTTTTGTTTTGGTTTTTATTAATGTATTCTATACCTTCCTCTGTGTATGGTTTGGTTTTCTCACTCACAGTGATTTTTTTGTATAAGTAAGTAAGTAAACTTATCTCAGTTTTGCTTACTGGATATAGCAATTAAATTTTACTGATGCAAATAAATACCTTCCCTTTTAGAGACTGGACTGGGAAGTGTTGCTTTGCAAGCAGGATACTCTTCTGGGTATTGTTTCATTTTGCTTTTTTGTTTAAGGTGTATAGAAAGTCTTCAGCAGAAGCTTAGATTTTCTTCTTTTCCCCCAAATAATTTCCAGATTGTTTAGTAAATATTTCTTGGTATGCAAAACTTTTGAGGTTTTTTCTTTCTGTTTTTTAAACAGGCCAACTACAGATTCTGACAGTGAAATAATTTTTGATAACGAGGATGAAAACAGCAAAGGTCCTTCTCCGGTAAGTGTAAAGATAAAGTTAGTGAAAATGAAAATATAATAAAATAGTCTTTGACAAGTAAACAGGTCAGTTGGGAAGTTTCTTTCACTTCAGCTGTAAGTACAGAAACGTATAAGGTTATGTTCTGTTGAGTAAGTGTTGTGCCATTGTGAGCTGCATTCCATAGAAATCAGTCTGATGCAGTTAATCTGGATTCTGTTTCCTATAGTGTTTATTGAGCTAAATGTGAGGGTTTTTTAGTAATGACCCAGGTTTAGCAAGTGAAACACTTCAGTGTGTTTATGACTTTACAGTTAGCCATATGGATTACATGGTCTTACACCATCTCAAAGTTGAAATTCTGTTCTGCGTTTAGATGCTTTTAACCAATACATCTGTTCATAGCTATGTTTTAAAGCAGACAAAATACATATTGCTAGCAGATGGAAAGAGAGGGGAAGTCAGTATAATGGCTAAGGTTTTAGTTGACTTAAGATTGTGTCACAGCACTTGCTGTGGACAGTGCACTGTATCACTAGAAAGCTGATGCACACTTTTCTGCAGCATCTAGAATATGTCACTGCCAGTCCTGATGATCTGTAACATGCTTTTATTTAAAGCTTCATCTCTTTCCTCTTTCTGTTATAATGCACATTGGTGTGAAAAAGTTTTCAGTATATAATTTAATAATATGGCAGTGCATTCTTTTGTCATTATGCATATATGCACACACCATACCAAAATTATTGGTTGAGGGTAGTGGTTGCATTATTTATCAAGCAAGCTTTCTATCTTTTAGTTTCAAATTTTATCTTTTTCTCTTTTTTTAATATGACACAGCTTGAAATTTAAGTTTCATCCAGATTTTCCAGAATTCTTTTCCTTCAATGTCTAATGGTGGCAAAACGTTACTCATTTTCACTTTGAGGGTTGGTCACTCCTGTTTTTCTAGTTTATTTAGATGCAGTGGTATTACAAAAACATCATTGTATTATTTTGCTATTTTTAAAAGCCATTCATAGAAGCTGAGTTCTCATCAATGTATTCCAGCCATTAACAAAATAGTAGTATGCGTAATAAAAAAGTCTGCACAGCTTCCTGTAGCTAACTGTTCTGTTACTTTTATTGTGATGAAGAATGAAGAAGGCAATGAAAAGGATAGCCATGGAGGAGAAGACAGGACACCAGTCATTCAGACAGTGCATTATCTGTACATTCAGGTACAAATGTGCTTGTGTGTTCGCATAAAAGGATACTGTTTATTTCAACCTGCAGAGACTAGTTGCTGGTTTTCATGAGAAAAGTAATGACCTTTAAAATTGCAAATGAGTAAGTTCAGTGCTGTTTTTGCAATAGACTGGTTTTCTGAAGGCTTGGCTGGTGGAAGGCACTGTGTGGTGCATGTGGTTTGTTTTGCCTTCCAAGGCTCTATATTTGGGCCTGGAGAGAGCAAAGTTTTGTAGTGCTATAGTAATGGGATAACTGGTGTTGCTCATGTACAAGTAAAAGTTGGCAATTCCTGACCTAACCACAGAACAACCCAACCAGCCAACCTTTGAGTCCATGGCTTTCAAAGCATTCTTTTGCCATGGGCTTATTTGAGAATATCCATCCCAATCCCCAACACTGTAGCTGGTGTTCCTCAGTTTGGTTATGGTGTTAATTCCCAATGTGGACTTGAAGACTACTGTGTTAAATTCCAGAGGGGAAGTTGTGTTTCACAGATGTGAAAACTTCCTCATTCTCTTCAAAAGCACAGTATCGAGTGTGCACTTTATTTTAATAGAAATCAGTAATCTGTCTAACAGTAGGCACAAAATGAAACTCCTGCAGGGTTGCAACTTAAGGCTATTCTACTGACACCTCCTTTGTGTTAGGAGTAGTCAACTTCTCCCAGAAACAGTCTATCATAGCTAACTATTCTGTGGCAATGTGCAATTTTTTATAATGCACTTAATGCTAGAGCTTGTCTGGAAGGCAGTTACAAGTAGATGGAATTAGATTTTAAGAAGCTTGTTTGCATGTGTTGTGTATATTCATAATGAAAGCTGCTAAGACGCCAAGTGAAATAAAGCCATAGATTCTTTGGGGTTTGGCTGGTTCTACCTTGTTGTTAACATTTATGTTAGAGAATATGCTACTCTGCAAGCTCATACCATTGTGTCAGAAAATGAGGTAGGACCCAGAAGTGATTGCATGCTTGTAGCTAAAAGACAGCTGTCAGAAAAATTCCAAATAGCTGAATGTTTAGGTGAAACTATTTGCTCCTGAGCGCTGGCATTCCTATGTGTACCGATACAAGTTTCTGATAGTCTCTTTTCTTGACAAAACTTTTCCTTCTTCCCTCTGTCCCCCATGCATGCACACCTGAAGATGGAGTATTGTGAAAAGAGCACATTAAGGGACACTATTGACCAAGGGTTATATGAAGATACAAGTCGGCTTTGGAGGCTTTTCCGAGAAATTTTGGATGGGTTAGCTTACATCCATGAAAAGGTTAGTAAATATGATAGTTATGACCTTCACGTAATATCTGTGTTATGCCTCATTCTCTATGGGTTTCTTCAATGTTCATTTTGGGGCATTTATTAGCGAGGTTCCTCTCTTGCCCTTTCCATTATTAGTCTATTCTTGGGGTTTACTATATTTTATCACGAATATGAATTTTATAATGAACCACTTCAGATTTTACCCATTTGTCATAAAAATTTGACCATCTTTTAAAAATATTCTGTTAGGTATCTGGTAGCACTGAAAATTGTTTCTAGCTTCTGGGCTACAAGCTATAGTCTGTCTTCAAGACTGATCTTCAGTGACTTAATGCAGTAGATTTCCCACTGTAATAAAAGTATGTATTAGGATTTTCCAGTCTATTATAAAGACTTTTATTTTGAATCGTGTTTATTGTTTAATATTCTGTGGGTCTTTTTTTATTCTTCTCCTGTAACAGGGAATGATCCACAGAGACTTGAAACCTGTGAACATTTTTTTAGATTCAGATGATCATGTGAAAATTGGTGATTTTGGTTTAGCTACAGATTATCCAGCAAATGCAGTAAGTACAGCTTGAAGTGAATGAAAAAAACCTTAAATTTGGTGATGTAATTACTTGAAAAATAAAAATAAAACATAAGTTAAATGACCACAATGTTCATATGTTGAGAATGCTATAAACTTCTTTTAATTTTCTGAGGTTATAGAATTAAACCATGCACTGCCAACCAAAGTGACAAGAAAAGCCAACAGAAGCATTTCATGTATCATTTACAATATGACTGTTTTGCTGATTTCAGGTGGTCTCTAAACAAGAGGAAAATCTCTCGGATGGTTCTGCTGTGTCTGACCCATCGGGTTAGTTTACACTGCAACTTGTTCTAAATTATTTTAAGCAAACGTTATATTCTCTGGTCTTGTACACTCTGTTAGAATTTTCATTTGTTCTTTGAAAATAAAACTTCTGTTTATTGAGGCCAGGAGTGGGACCCTCAGTCACCAAGTTGGGTAGCTATGTTATAATCTGGCAGTTTTGCCTCTTACCTAAGAATTAATTTGCTTTCTCTGCTAGGCTTCTGCCATAGATCAGTGCTTTCCTCATGGTGCAATATATAGAGATCCTGTATATCTGTTCCGTCTGCACTTGTGTTCTTTTGCCTATACAGGACAATTTCAAGACTTCAGCATCCTTGGTTGGTTGGCTTGGTTTTTGTTAGAGTCTGAATTTGGTGTTTTGAGGAAACTTTAGTACATGGTACGTTTAAAGACAAGTGTAATGGCAGTGATATTTAGCTGTAACATTTGTGTGCTGACCTACTACAAATCTGTAAAGCAGTAGATAGGTTTAGCTACTACAGATAGATACTTTACCTGTGAAGGTAAGAACTATCTGTTTGTCAAAGTATTCTCAGCTGGGTCTCTCTTAGTAAGGACTGCACTCCAGCCTAGAATACAGAGAATATGAATGAGTTTTTTCTTGACATGGATGCTGCATTTCTCTCCCACTTTCTTAAAACTGGTGCTCTCATCTTTTGCCACATAGGTAACTTGACAGGGATGGTTGGCACCGCGCTGTATGTCAGCCCAGAGGTTCAAGGAAGCACTAAATCTACATACAATCAGGTATGATTGGAGTAGACCTAATGAAAAGGTAGCATGGAATCTAAGATGTACCAGGTATGATTTGGGTCATTCGTCCTTGACAAAGATGAATTCAGTGTAGAACAGGGTGTGGTGGGACTCCTGTGATAATCAGGGTTTTAAACATTCCTTCAAGAGGAAACCAAGGGTAGAAGGATGTGGGCAGGTCAGTTTTTCTGCCTGTGCTTGCTCATGACTAGATGCAAGCAACTTCAGGTTGAAAGCACCTTTATAACTGAATAGGATAGAAGTCTTACAGTCTTTAGTTAAGGTAATAAAGTGTATATTGCTGTTCTAGATTTCTAGATTGTGATTGTGGGAGGAGGGGGTGTATTTTTTCCATCAAAGAGAATCCTGTTTATATGCAGAGACAAACTGAATTTCAAAGCAAGAAAATGTTTTCAAAGTGGGAGTCATAGAATTATAGAATGATTTAGGCTGAAAGGGACCCAAAAGCTTACCCAGTTCCAACATCCTGCCATGGGCAGGGTCGCCTTCCACTAGACCAGGTTGCTTCAAGCCCCATCCATCCTGTCCTTGAACACTTCCAGATGCTAGATGATAGGCTTTAAAGCCTACCAAGTATTAATGGATTGTGTCTTGTAACAAAAAAGCTTTAAAAACAGAAAATAACAAAAAACACACAAAAAGACACAGAAAAAACCTCAGCCTTCTCTCCAGCTTTAATATACTGTGAAATTTAACCTAAACATTTTTTTTTTCATCTGCTATTTTTGTCTTCAGAGAATTGATAGGTACTACATATATGAAAAGTTTTCCTTTTTTTTGTTCCTTAGAAAGTGGACCTGTTCAGCCTAGGTATAATATTCTTTGAAATGTGTTACCATCCTATGAACACTGCATCAGAAAGGATCTTCGTTCTTGGTCAGCTAAGGCTGGTAAGTACACAGATATGAAACATACTAATTCTATGCATCATTTGTTAAGAGAAGCAAAAGGATGCAAAATTTAGCAAAAAATGTTGCCATAGGGAGTGCTTAAAAACAAGGTTTGTAAAACATATCACGAAAAGTGAAGAATAAAATTGAAGCTGGTACTCTGACATTCCTTTAATGCACTGTGGGTTCTAATGGTATTGCTATTAGTCAGTGTTCTGTCTGTGAAATTAATTTTTCCATGTCAGATAAAGGAATCATCTCTCTTGTATACCTAGGTTTAGGCCTGGTGGGCCTTTCTCAGGAATCAGTTGGTATTTGTAGTTGGTGAATGCTTGTGATTATGGGTTGTATTTTCATTGTATGAAACATCAAAGCATTCTTTTTCCTTTTAGCTCTTCAAATTAAATTTGCCGTGTGGAGGTTTTGCTTGTTTGTTCAGGATTGTTTATATTTTAATAGGCAATGGAAATGCTTTGTTTCTCTGTTTAAATATGTAGAACCTAAAAATAAGACTAATCTGAACAATCTGGACTGCCTGATACAATTCAAGTGCGGATTTTGTTTTTTATTTTGTTAGCCTGCGATTGTATTTCCTAAGGACTTTGATGAAGTCAAGCATGCCAAGCAGGTAATTTTGAAGATATTTAAACTATTAAGTATTCCCTGTCAGGAAACATTGATTATCATTTCCCCCCCCTTAATTTCCCACTTAATTCCCCACCTAGTATTCTCTGCCAAGTTCTTATTACATGATATTAGAACAAGGTAAGGAAATGAAATCTCAAAAGAATGTTCTAAATTGACATGGAATTATATTTACCCACAAAATTCTCAGAGCACAGTCATAAAGAAATTTAGAGTTCACTGGGACACCTTTCAAGCTGTGAGGGACATTTTTGACTTTCCATGCTCAGAGAAGTGGCAGTTCAATTGTTTAACTTAAACTTTTTGAAAGAAATCTGTGTCACAGAATAGAAAGAGATGTGCAAGCTCAGTTGGCTGCTCCAAACTTTAAAGAGCTGCCAAGAGCTGTTCTGGAGGCCTCCATGGCAGAGTAATGACATGATAAGGGGCAGTGTAATCTTTTCTGAACCATATAGGTAGCTTTATCCTTGTGCTAATCAACTCTTTTGTTGACCATTATTACTAACTTTGTGTCTGTTAGGCTTGTAAAACAGCAGTTTGCATGGTACTAGTACCATAGAAACATTTCCATCTTGCATATTTCGCTGAAATATGCCAGGAAGATTCCCCCTTCTCTAATATTTGTACCTCTCAAGTCTTTGATTTCAAGCATGCAATTCTACTTCTTCTTAACTTTGTTGATAAAGAAATGCCAGAGCTAGCATACCATGGAACAACAAAGGATAAGGAGATTTTGTCATGCTAGGAGGCACATTTCTAGTAGTTTGTGTGGCTTAGTAAATTTGTTCAGATTATAATAAAAGATATTCAGAATTTAGTTAGCAAAGAATATCCACCCAAAAGATTCTGATTCTGCTGTTTTGTCCCCTGTAGAGTCTCATAGTTTGTTATTGAAGTGATGTGACTACCAAGTTTGTTGTAAATACTGTTAACTTATAAAATGTTTCTAATCTGTAATATTTTGATTTAATTTGTAGAGATCAGTTATTACATGGCTCCTGAACCATGATCCTGCAGCACGACCAACAGCTGTGGAGCTGTTAAAAAGTGAACATCTTCCACCACCACAAATGGAAGAGTCTGAACTCCATGAAGTCCTCCACCATACCTTAGCAAACGTGGATGGCAAGGCCTACCGGACTATGATGAGTCAGATATTTTCACAGCGTATATCTCCAGCAATAGACTATACTTATGACAGTGATATGCTGAAGGTTTGTAGGTGTTATGGGGATGTGTGGGTTTGGCTTTTTTCCCTATGTTGAATTTTTTAAAAATATGCTTAGATGGGTAAACCTCTAGCATGTTTGAGTGAATTACATTATCTCAACATTCACCCTCCTATTGGTTCCCATTTAAAATTACAGTCTCTACTATGTGGGTTTGAATAGCCACTTACCATTTGAACCTTACATTCATTCTTCAGTGAAGAAACCAGCAGTGTTTGATTGCAGCAGCTAAAGCTTTAAGCTTATGTCCAGATGATGACATTCTTTACTCTGAATTCCTGTCTAACTAATGGTTGACTGGTTGTCAGCAGAAAGTGTTGCCTCTGGATGTCTTCTTCCCTTTCTAATTGACATGACTTTTCTTAGTTTATCAGCTCTTGAATCTTTCTAAATCTAAAGAAATTCAAGGTAACACAGTACAATAATGCTTCATAGAGCTGTAATTATTTTTTATTATGTAAGCATTGCAGTTTTTTATAGTGGGATGAGATAGCAGAATGTTTATTGCCTATATTAAATGGAATGATTGCCTACATGGAGTGTTCATCGCATGTGAATTATATATGTACTTTTTATTTGTGATGGTTTCAGGGTAGTTTTTCTATTTGGGCAGCCAAGATACAGCAGCATGTATGTGAGATTGTCAGCCGGATATTTAAAAGACACGGTGGGTGTGTTTACAAAAGTCATTAATTACCTTTTTTGTGATTAAATGGATTTAAAAGAATGGAATGGGTTTACTGCTATAAGAGAAATCAGAAAATATGTTCAGTAGTTACACATCATTTGAAGTTTTTATAATGTTTTCTTCTATTATTTTGTTAATCCAGTAATAGCTACTAACATCAAATCTGAATGATTTACATTTTCTATAGGAAGAAGAGTAAAAATCTTAATTATATTTTTGAATGTATATTGTTGTTCTGATAAATCTGTGTGAGCTTTTAGAGGTAGAGACTGTTATGCAAAATCTGGATCTGATTATAAGGACAGCTCTGTAGCGGAGGACCAGGCATGAATGTAGCACAGTAACCTCTCTTTGAACAGCCAGAATGGGAGAGGCATAAGGGAGAGCATGGAAACAGAGCAAGCATATAATGGTACTTCCAGGGATAGTATTCTTGGCAATGCTTTGCTGTTCAGGAACTTCCTGAGCCAAAGCTGATGCCATGATGTCTTTTGTTTTCCTTTCCAGGAATCTATCCAGTCATTAATAATAGTATTTGCTTAAAATGATTTTTTGAGAAGAAAAAAATTTATGCAGCCGTTGTCACACTTGAAATTTTATAAATTATGTTGTCTTACAGGTGTTCATGATACTATTTTTTATAAAAATAGAGAATTTTGAAATAGAAACTAGGAGTTTCCTGAGTAAATCGTAATCTGATTAAGCATGATCAAAGTTTGGCAATACAAAAGAAACTGAGAAATGCGAAGCCAGGGAAGAATTTACTGTCTCCCCCCACTCCTTAAAGCTTGACAGACTTGGGAAAGTGTCAGCTTTTTAGAGACTGAAATGTTTTCATTCTTTTGGAAAAAAAATGGGGATTGGATATTTTTTTCCATTAGATTGTCTCTGACATCTGTAATGGTTAAAAGAATTTCTTTCTATCTGATGGATCTTTTTTTCTCATTTAAAAGTGTATGTTGAAATCTAATTGAGTTAAGCTTCAATAATATTTGATTGAGAATCACTAGAGACTTTAAAACAGGAAACTATTTTTCAGTAATAAGTGGTGTTATTAATAGTAAGGTTTCAATGAAGATTGGATTCATACAGATAGATGGTTGCAAAATATAGCCAGGAAAAAAAAGGTATTTATGAGGTTTTAAAATGAAACACAAACACTTCTAGTATGCTTTTGAGACAGAGGATGCAACATGTCTGAACAATATTTGTTCTGTATGGAAGGAAGTGCCTCTAGACCAAAGCAGTACTTGCTACTGGTAACCGCAGAGTTTCTCATCTGTTTTGTATGCCTGCTTTTGTGAAAGTGGTGTTTAAAGAGGGAGGGCCAAGTGAGGATTCTGCTAGGCTGTGGAATTGGCAGTTCTCTCTTCTGTGGGCTCCCTGCTGAGCCCAAAAAGCATGCAACATAGGCATAAAACAAACTTTGACATTCTTTCTTTAAATATGGAAGAGGGAGGTCTATTAAGGACATTTAATTTAATTTTTTTGACTTATGGATTGGCGTAGTTATGCCCTGCAAGGGTGTTAAGAACTTGTAAAAAGCAGGTGTTACTTCTGAAATGAGAGATAATGGTGTTTTCTGGTTTTGTGCAGGAGCCATCAAGCTGCATACTCCACTGCTGATGCCCAGAAATAAAAAACTGTATGAACATAATGAAGCTGCATATTTCATGGATCACAGTGGGATGCTGGTAATGCTTCCCTATGACCTCAGAGTAAGTAGCATCATCTCTGCAGGCAAAGCTTGCAGAGGGTTTGAAGGGTGCTGTGGTGGAATTAGGTTTAGGCTTACACTTCATTTGACTGCTGAAGTGGTGTATCTTTCAATGTCTGTTCTTGCACTCCTGAGTTCTGTACTCCTGCTCTTGACAGCTGGAGCCTTGACCATGTGTTGAAGAAATAGCCTTTTTTGTTTAGGGTTTTTTTAATATAGGTGAAAATCATGTTTTTATTTAAAACTTGCAGCAAGGATGGTCAGATTACTATTACTTGGCTATGTCAAGTATTTTAGGCATTATATTACACTTGAGAGAGTACAAGTGTAACTGCACAGTTGAATTCATCTCCAGCTACAGAGCTCTGTCAGACTGTTTCATTTCAAGGATTTTCATGTATTTTGTTTTTCAGATTCCTTTTGCAAGATTTGTAGCTAGAAATAACATATCAAACTTGAAAAGGTAAGAGACGTAGAGGTGATGCTGTGCGCTGATACCATGCTTTGACAGTGACTTCTGAAGAGGCTGATTCATTCTTCAATGTTTCCTTTAGATACTGTATAGAGCGAGTTTTCAGACCTCGGAAGTTAGACCGCTGTCATCCCAAAGAACTCCTAGAATGTGCATTTGACATCATTACATCTACTGGAAATAGCTTTTTGCCTATAGCAGAAACAATTTATGCAATTTCAGAAATCATTCAAGAGTTTTCAGTGCTACAGGTAGATTCTCTAATCAGCCCCTTTCCTCTCTTTTCCATCCAAAATTTTAATCTAACTAAATATTTAGTTTGATGTATTGTAAAAGGATACTTCCTTTAACCTTAACAAGTACAGAACTATTTTCACATTTAATCTATAGTCAGTTATAGAACACAGTCATAAAAAATGTGTTTCCTAGGTAAACTTAAAATGAAGCATAGGTTTATGTGCAAAGGAAATATTAACTGAATCTAAAAAGTACCATTGAAATAATGTCTTTCTTCTGTCAGACAAGTGATTATTGTAGGATGGGACAAGACTTGCCATTCTTTGGTTAGAAATGGAAGGTAAGGTAGTGAAAGAAGAGGTTTGAAGTTAATTTTGAACTATTATTAAATGTTTAGGAAGCCTCTTTGTTTTCTGGGGGTTGGGGTTTTTTTAAGCAAAACAATGCAAGTACAACTTGCTTTTTTTCATTTCTTTCTTCCTTTCTTTTTTTATTTATGCTTTGCTAGGAAAGAAATTACAGTATTTATCTGAACCATACTGCCTTACTGAAAGCTATACTTTTGCACTGTGGGATACCAGAGGACAAACTCAGTCAAGTCTACATCATTCTCTATGATGCTGTGGTAAGGCTTTAGTTATTAACCTAACCTCTATAATCATCACTGTAGCGTATTCTATTTTGTGGAGCTATCTCTAAAAATGATTAACAGCCCGTTGCCAGCATAACCAGGAGTATACTGTTGATACCTAAAAAGGCTGGCTATCCCTGGGCTGTAAACGTAGTTTAATTACTTTTTTGTTACTTCTGGATTGGGATGGTTTAAGATGATTCTTGGATGTGTATTTATGAGAGAATTATTCACCTATATAATCAAGAACTGACAGGCTAGTCAATAAAAACTTTAAAATGTGTTTTAATATCAGTTAGGTCTTTTCTACTTTATAAGCACAGAATATAGATGCAATTAATGTGAATAATTATGGTAATGCATTAAACCCAACCAAATGCTGTTTTAATCTGTTTTTCTTGTAGACTGAAAAGCTAACTAAAAGAGAAGTAGAAGCCAAATTCTGTAATCTTTCTCTCACATCAGCTAGTGTAAGTGATTTTAATTCAGTGTTAATTTCCCTGTAATTTGCCATAAGTCACTGGTATTTTATTTTCTTTGTAATTTAATCAACTAGAGTAAGAAAAATAACCTGTTACATGTGCTGTTCAACATAGGTCAATCTCCTTGCACGTGGTCTGACTTTATTCTCTGTTCTCTCTGGAAGTCAGTATTGTAGCTTGTTCTTTAATCATATTTCTCAGGCTGTGGAAACTAATACAGGGTAAATGGAATACAGTAGAGTGGTATTTAATAAACTGAGAGAAACATTAAAAAAACTTCTCTGCAAATGTTGAATGTGCGTAGAGTTGAAGTTAACTTCTGGACAGTCTGAGACTTGTGTCTGTCTATTCTTTTCCTCAACTCCACTAGGTAAAAACAGGCTGCTAGACAAAACAAACAATAAAGGCATATGTCTTACTCCCACAAATGTCAAGTCAGATATTTTTCTTTTTTTTAATGGGACCTGTTATGAGTGTTGTCTGTGTTGCTATGTGTGCTTGCAATTTTGTTTTTTGGTTTTTAGCTTTCTCGACTCTACAGATTCATCGAGCAGAAGGGAGAAGCAAGTAATGTATTTCCATTTCTAAACACAATGATAAAACAAAAGCCAGGTGTCACTCAGTTGTTGAAACATGGCATGAAGGATTTAGAGGAAATCATTGGTCTATTAAAGCAACTGGGAATAAAACTTCAGGTGTGTAAAATACTCTGCTAATAAATTAATGGGTTTTACAGGCTGCTGAGCCTTGTAATTTGCCAGGAAACAAAGTAATGATATTTTATAATAGAAAAGGCACATGCAAGTGTCTTTTGATGGCGAATAATAGTATTGGCATTGATATTTCTTCTTTTTTTTTCCCCTTCTTTTTTTTTTTAAAGATGCATTTTAAAAATAAGTCCTCTTCCAGTCAGAAGTCTCTGGCTTAACTTCTATCTAATGACACTCAGACTTCTTTTCTTCCCCCAACCAAGACTGAAAGCATTACTTAGAGCATAAAAGAGGGGTTTTATTAAATTTTGAAACAAACTGTAAATATTTTAAAAATACAGAGATCTAATGACTGCTTAAGGCCTCCACCTTCCCTGAAGCTTGCTGTTTGGGTTTTGTGCTATAGGTTTCTTGGGATGCTGTAAGATTAAAGCACCATTTCCTTAGTTTTCATTGTATTTTAAATTTTTGGAGATAAGGAATGTTGCCATATGTCTTCCTTATGTAAAAACTGTTTTCAATCCATGCTGCTAACAGGAAGTTAATTCTATATGTGCACATATTCATTTTTATTTTACAGATCTCTATAAATCTGGGACTAGTTTACAAAATACAGCAGCACAATGGTATTATCTTTCAATTTATAGCATACATCAAAAGAAGACAAAGAACTGTGCCTGAAATTCTTGCTGCAGGAGGCAGATATGATCATCTGGTATGTGCTCATCTCTTCTAATAAATTCTGATTTTTTTTTTTTTAACCCATGAAAAAAAATGACATTTTGCCAAGATAACTATTTGGTCTTCCATTTTGTTTTTTTCTTGTTTTGAGATTCCACAGTTTAGAGGGCCACAGACAGTAGGACCAGTTCCTTCAGCTGTTGGAGTCAGCATAGCTATAGATAAAATAACTGCTGCTGTTTCCAGTGTGGAGGATTCTGTAAGTCTTTTTTGGGAAGTGGGGAATTTGTTTGTTTACTTCTCACAGTTCAATAACCTAATTGTAGCTGGAGATGGACAAAAAATAAGATGTTCAGATGTGTTCCAAAATAATGCCATACTGAAATAGAAGGCAGATATCAAGATGGCCTGTTTTGTGTTTCTCTACATAGAACTATTTAGTAAATGAGAATTAAGGGAAGACAGGATCTTCAGGCTTACACCATTTTATTTTCAGTTTAAATGGGATATTTTTCTCAGCCTGTGTATTCTTTCAGATGGAAGAGTACAACTGTAGATATTTAGTGTTATTTTCCCCTTACTACTTCTCCCTTTATCGAAATATAGAAGATGGAGATGGAAAGAAACTTTAAGAATATTGACTACTTTGTACAGTGTCACACATCTTCACTTGGCTGTGGGATGTGTATTTTATTATCTTTATAAGAAAAAATTAACATTGCCAAGGAGAGTGGGAAGGAAAGAACAGAACAGGCTGGGATACTTGGCTAGCTGAGGCTGTGGAGGTGTGCTTTGCATCAAAGATTGAGCTTCAGTGACTTTCAGACAGACTCAGGTAGATTGTAGCCCTCAAAAGAGGGCTGTTTTTTGTTTTTTAGCTTGATGCATTTTGACAAATGTTGGTATATTTGTCCATCTTTGTTACTTTAACTGCTTTATGAAGGGGAAAAGGTGGTTTTGTGACTAAAATTGACTCCTTGGTTTTACTTTCCCTTTAGGTTTCTGTTAGCTCGTGTGACCTGCTGGTTGTAAGTGTTGGTCAGATGTCAATGGGTAGAGCTATCAACATTGTTCAGAAATTCTGGACTGCAGGAATTCCAGCCGAAATAATGTATGACTGGTCCCAGGTAGAATTTCTATCTCCATGTGTTAACTGTATTATTGTTCTCCAAAATTAGTGCAGACTGAAACCATACTTTTTCGGTGTATTTTTCTGGTTTTATGGAGGTACAGACTCATAAGACTGAGCAGGTAGGGTGCTATTCAGACACACTAATGTCAAGAGAGTCTCACTGGCCTTGCAGCATTCTTCCAGAGCATTTAAAAGTGTGAAGAAGGATCCCTCAATTAATAAATTTCATATTTAATAAGGGGTACATCAAGAACAAAACAGTAGCATCAACTTTTAAATAGCTAGATGGCTGAAGATACTCAGGTACACAGGGAATATTGACATCATTCTACTGTTAGAAATACAGTTTGGCAAACTGAGCTACCAGATGGGTCCCCATGTAGTCCTTGAAGAGATGTGTTGTAGGAGGGGAAGAGAGAGTGGCAAGCTGAGTTGTGCCCTTTTATGTCCATCTGAAACCAAACAGAGCTTTAGCCAGCACTACCTCTCTAGAGTGTAGTGAGCTACGTGGCAACACTGAAGTCCCTTTTAGAGGTGGTGGCACTTACCTGAGGATTATGAGTCTGCTTCAGCTTTGTGTCCCAGTGGGTGACTAACAAAAGAGAGACTGCAATTATCCCTTCCAAGTCATGTGTTGCAGGGCAGGAAGGTTTGAGCTCATTCAGTTAATTGTCTGACTTTCTTGTAATTTTTTGCTGTAATATTTCCAACAGTTTCAGTCCCTTGGGACTGGAAAAAATACAGGTCATATACTTTTCCTATGATCACCTAGGCTGGAGTTTCTTGGTTTGGGGTTTTTTCTTTGTTTTTTTGATTCATAAAGAATGAAGATTTGGGTAGTTCTTGCCTGTGTCTAATGCTGTCCTGCAACCCAGTGCTGAGTAAGACAGCATAGCCTTGCCTTTACAGGAACACAGCTGGAGTCAGCTTTTGTGGCAGACCTCCAGCCACACAGGCCTGAAAGCTGCAGGCAGCAGGGTGGTGACTGTTTGACTGATGCTATATTGCACATTTTTACAGTTACTTAGTATACCTCCACTTCTAGGTGTAGATAAGCCCTGCTCTGTGGGACCTGGGACTGCAGGGCCTAGGCATTCTCTTTATCTAAGTGTAGACCTAGATTTCAGTTTTAGCAAGCATTGGGTAGATAAATATATGCATAATGAAGTTTCATCTGCTCAAGTTAATAAAGCTTTTCTCTCTCTGAAGCAGTGTGACTGTTGCATATCAAGTTACTTTAATTAAAGACAGGAGATTACTGATTTGGTCATTTGATTACTTAATTGGTCGTTTTATAATCTGTCAAATTAATGTCTCATTCCCCTCCCTCTGTTCACACTTTAGTCCCAAGAAGAACTGCAGGAATACTGCAGATGCTCTGGGATTACATATGTGGCTCTGGTGTCAGATAAAGAAGGAAGTCACGTGAAGGTAAGCATGGGACCAGAGGACGCTTGATGGTGTTTCAGATTTATACTCTGTTGTTTTACATTATTTTATTATTTTAAGGTCATTATTAACATAATACAAATTATACTTGAGTAAGTTGAGTTGAGGTAAATACAGTTTCGGTTGTTAAGTCACAGAAATGTTATTCTGAAGAATTTCAACATTTGAAACTTATTTTTATCCTTACATTACACTGTTATTCACAGACCTCCTTCCCTCTAGGAAAGTCCAAAAACTAGTGCAAACATTGCTTGACTGTGCCATCGTGGTTTAACATGGAAAAAGGTTTCTCTTGTCTCTGATTTCTTTGAATCTACAAAATGAATTAGTTGACTTAGTGATCTTTGCAATTGGCACCTTTTCATGTTACAAAATAAATACAACTAAAAGGTAAATCTAAAAAAATCTATGTAGTTCCAACAAACAGTCAACCACACTCTTCACCTCTCTAAACTCAGGTTAAGATGCAAAGACTGGACTGTGTCACAACGTGAATTACCATCTTCTGTGCTCTGCAGCCTGTGGTTCTGGTGCCTTTGGTTTTTTGAAGTTAAAACTTTTAAAATATTTTGGATCATTAGAGAAAAGATTATTATTTTTTGAATGAAGATTCATTCTTTGACTGAAAAAAATACTAACCTTTTGACAGCATCTGGCAAGGACAGCCAATGTGCCTTACTAAAATATTTTTCACTTCTTATTCACTCTGTTATTGTAGCAACAATAATTGCAAGAATAAGTAAATCGTGATGATGACAATGTGATATTTCAAAGTCCTCCACAAGCCTATTATAGAGTGTTCTTTTAAAAATGGCTTTATTGAAGCAAAACCAAGAAAGGAGGTATTAATGAGGTGAATGGTGTTGTTACTGATTAATCTCTTGCCAGTAAAGATGGTGCAGATTCCTAAGTTTTGAATGTTTGAGTTAACTCTTGCAAACCGAAAGGCAAGCCTTATTCTAATGTCATTTCTTAACTGAAAGTATTATATTAATAATATGGTATTTACAATTATAAACAATTCTGTTTAGAATTTAAGTATCACATATTAAATGCAGGGAGCTGAGCTAGTTTATGCTTTGGGAATGCAGAATAAATTAGTAGTTGGCTGAAAAAAAATCTAATCAAAGATTTAATTGGCAGTGATTGATTGGTAATGATGATAGCTTCCTACCTTTGACTCTTTCACCTTTAATGGGTGAAACAGTTTGGTTTTGATTAAATTTGATAAGCTTATTTGTATGCCATTTTAAGAATCAACAATCTTAAGAACTATTGAACTACATCATAGGTGAAGTCCTTTGAAAAAGACAGGCAGACAGAGAAAAGGATTTTAGAATCTGACTTAGTAGATCACCTGATCCAGAAACTGAAAATGAAAATCGGTGATGAAAGATGTAGTAGGTAAGTAGCATAACTTGTCAGTGATGTGAATAGTCAAAATCAGAAGTGAACATATGTTTGCATGTGCTCAGTTAAACATTAATTTTACTTGTTTAAGAATAAAAAGAAATTGCTGAATTTCTTTTGAGGGGAAAAGAAAGCAAAAGGCTTGGTTATAGAATTGTATTGAAATTAAGAAAGAAACTGATTTCCCTAGCTGCTGCTGCATTCACACATCCATAGTGCTTCATAAGGTAAAAGGCCACGCAGTTATCCTAATGCTGCTAGAACAGCAGTAGTGTTCGTCTGGCTGCCTGCAAGTCCCTGTTACTGAGCAGAAGTCCATTACATTTGTGTACTGTGTAATCAAAGAATTAAAGCAGCAAATCCCTTTCATTCCGAGGCAGTATTGGTATGGTGAAATGCAGATGTAACTGTAGCACACCTGCATGCTCTGGTGCCACAAGTGAAAGTAACACCTGGCAAAGACTTGATGTACACAGGAAAACCCCTTCATCCTGTCTTCATTGAAATTACTATTTATTGTCACCAGTGGAAGTTAGTACAGAAATGACAGGAGAGGCTAGTCATTCCTGTGTGCTCAAGCAGTACAGCTGTTACTTACACATAGCCCTCTGTGAGTATATAATTACACACGCATCTAGATATATTTATGCGTGTATGTATATATGTGTGCACTGGCAGCAGGAATAGACATGCATTAGTCACACGACGTAGAATTCAGAAACTTAATGGATGTCATCCATAATTCTTCTGACTAGGCATAACAATAAGGGAAATCATTAAGCTTGGAAATGCTGAACTGAAGCAGTAGTTTATACAAGTAGCTGATGTCTCCTGCTACCCACCTCTTGTTCTCCTTTTTGTGGTCTCAGCCAGTCTTCGTGTTTAACTTTGCAACTAACCTGATCCTCGGGTGCTTTGTGACAGATCTGCTAGAATCTGTGAAAGAAAATCATTCTTTCCAAAAGTTACCTTATTTCTAAATCCTGAAAACAGACTAGAAAAACCCTCACATGGTACTGCTAAACAGAGAAATGCAATAGCTGATTGCAATAGCTCTAGCAAATTTCTCTTTTAATGAATTCCTGAATGGGGAAAGTAAAGGTATCCAAACTAATTATTGAAAGCTTCTTTGACTATGTGTGCTCTTAAGTATAAATACTACTCTTATACTTTAGTATTGTCACAGAAACCTCTGAGTATTAAATTAAATTAATAGTTCAGAGAGAAGACTCTCACAGTATATTTTTGTATTAGGATATAAATCACTCTTGCATGATAGGGAGGACATTTTTTGTATCCACAGGAAGCATTGCTTCTAGACTTGACTTTTTAATGTAATTTTGTATGATTTCCTGTCAATTCCTGAATAGAATTTATTCATGAATAATAAATATGTGCTGGGAAGTATCCGTAAACTTCTTTACCTGTTGAAACTAAGTTTAAGCATCTATGATAATCTGAAGCCACTGTCTTATTACAGTATTTCTTTATAATTGTAAATCTGTTTCCTTAACTGTCTTTGTTTATTTTTAGAGAAACCTCAGATAATCTTTTGATACCAAATCAAAAAGGATCATTTACTAATATTTCAGGTATTTAATATCTAGTTACAGAACATACAAACTGTTCCTCTTTCTGCTCAAAAACTATTTTATAGGAAAATATTACCAAAGGCAAAGTAAGAAAATGTTTTATAGCAGAGCTATATATGTTTGATTAGAGACACTGCCTCTTAATCTCAGATACTGTTCCAAGTGATCTAAAACTGAATTTTTCTCCAAATTAACAAAGTAAGTACTCAGACCAATGGACAGAATATTCTCCATACAAGCATTTCTTGATGCAGTGATCCAAGAGGCTAGGAAAGCTAACACTCACAAATTTTTCCTCGCTGAGGAGAAATTTAAATGTCATCTTTATGAAAAATAACTTGACTTGAACTTGATTGTTAAGAGTATTGAGACTTGTGTACACTGACTTACCAAAAAAATCTACAAATAACAATTTTTTCAAATGAAAATGCCTTTACATTTCTAGCTATGGCTTTGCATTCCTTATTCTGATAATGTAAGTTTGTATATAAAGAATAATACTAAATACTTGTTGCGTGGCTAAAGTTTGGCATTTTTGATAGGTGCTTTATTGAGCACTGATATAGTGGGTGGTGGTGGTGAAACCACCCATTAAAAGAAATGCTTCACACACACACGCTTTTGCATAATAGGAAGGGAGAGAGGCCATGTTTAACTTGGGGGGAGGTGTGTGTATGTGTGATTACCAGAAGTGGCAATTTAGACTTCAAAACAAGCCATTTCAAATTTTAATTATTGTTATTTGGGGAAGCTGGCATTTATTGTTTGTTTTGTCACTGATTCTGCTATGGAATCGAGCATTAAATAGTTGCCTCATTCTTGTAATAGCTTTTCTTTTTCTGATATTAGGTGCACTGCATTCCTTTGTAAAATTATGCAAGTCATTTGGAACCTTTTCTTAGTTTCAGAGAACAGTGATGTAAAATACAAGTTTCCTAATCTTAACAACCAGTCCTTCAAACTCATAAGTGAGTGTTTGAGAATTTATGTGCACGTGTCTCATTATCTTCTCTAGATTTTGGAAGTTTTCAGCAGCTTTTTAATCCCTGTACTACACTGATTTTAGCTTACTAATATTTGTGAGTTTTCTGCTTCTTGGTACTTGTTGTATAAAGAAATACTATAAACTAAAATGATATGTTTGCATTTTAGGTGTGTTTGAATCACATGGAACTCTTGTAGTGCCTAACGTTAGTGTTATAGCTCCTGAAAAATTATCTGCCAGTGCCAGGCGGCGTCAAGAAATTCAGGTACACGCACATCAAATAAGTATTCAGAAGTGATCCTTAAAAGTTAAGGAATGGTAGAACTCATACTTCCATTATTACCTAACTTACATAAATTCATCCTGTTTGTTCTTTATTTGTAAAATAGATGAGGACTAACACAAAAGGTTGAAGGCAAAGACCACCCTTTTTAACAGTTTGGATGTTAGGGATTATCTGTGACATCGTGGCTCAGCTATCATTGTGCATACTTATTAGAAATCTTACTTTACTAGGAACCATGGTTCTGGAACTTGCCTTTCTTTTTCTTCCTCCCTAAATGCTCAACTGTGTTAAAGGTTGTCGTGGTTTCACCCCAGCCGGCAGCCAAGCCCCACACCCCTGCTCGCTCACTCCCCCACCAGCAGGATCAGGGAGAGAATCAGAAGGGTAAAAGCCAGAAAACCCCTGGACTGAGATAAAGAGCATTTAACAGGGAAAGCAAAAGCTGTGCACACCAGCAAAACAAAACAAGGAATGAGTTCAGTGCTTCCCGTGGGCAGGCAGGTGTTCAGCCATCTCCGGGAGAGCAGGGCCCCATCATCTGTAATGGTGACTTGGGGAGACAAACACCATCACTCCAAATGTCCCCCTTCTTCCTTCTTCCCCCCATTTTATATACAGAGCATGATGCCATATGGTCTGGAATGTCCCTTTGGTCAGTTGGGGTCACCTGCCCTGGCTGTGTCTCCTCCCAACCTCCCATGCACCCCCAGCTTCCTCACCAGTGTGGCCTAGGAAAAGCAGAAAATGCCTTTGCTCTGTGTTACCAAACAAGTTATATTGTTTTTAAAAAAGGAGTCTATGCAGCAGTGGGGGAAGATGTTGGAAAATTCTTTCAACTTTAGTACAATAGTGTTTGATCGCTGCATCTGTGACTAATAGTCTTGCACTAGCTATTGCTTCCTTACTTACCTTTATCAGTGATTAGCTGCTCAGCAGTAACAAAAACATCTCTATGTTATCAATCCTGTGTTCAGCAAAAATCCAAAACATAGCCCCATACCAGCCACTGTGAAGAAAGTTAACTACCCCAGACAATACCAGCAAAAAGGTACAAGTTCATCATACTTCTAATTTGTAGTATGTTTGTAAAAGATACTTTACGTATTTTATTTCATTATGTGGTCTCAAACTAAAGGTCTAAGAAAAAATTGGAGATTTTAAAAAACACACAAAACGCCCCAAACCAAAACAATAACCAAAAAAACCCCACAACCCTGCCTAAAACATGATACTGTAGTAATGTACAAAAGATTCAGTGATGCTAGAAACAAGTGTCAGAGTTTTCTCATTTAGGATTATTAGCCTCAAGATATTTAGAGTACATGGTAAAGCAGAACTGTAATCTTATCCCCTTTTCAGTCTAAACTTGGATGTACAACAAAAAAATCTTCCCAATTAATAGTTCTCAGAACTCAAATAAAGAAGTGGATGTTACTCTCTCAGCTTTGAGCTAAACAAACTTCTTGTTTTCAGGTTTTGAATATGTAAAAGCAACTTTTTTAAGGTACAAAAGACAACATAATGCAAGGCTGCAACTACATTTGTAAAGTGCTACCTTTGCAGGACCACTAGCTTGCTCTGAAAAAAGGTGTTACAATGCAGGACGCATATTTTAGTTCGGCTTTCAAAAGCCATCCTCTTTCTTTAGCTAGAGGTGATTCACTGTATCCAGTCACAGGTTCTCACATTCCTTTGAAAGCTATCTAACACCCAGAAACAGAGGGCAGTTTTCACAAGTTATGCAAGCATCCACATTGTTCTGTCTGCTTTAGCACCATGCCAGTATTATCAAGTGTGTACCACTGCTTCAAGTGTCTCAGCTCCAGTTTCCTTCCTCTCTGCTCATCAAGGATTATTGTGAAATTTTTACTGACAATTATATTAAACATTTGTTTAAATATGATGTAGTTCTAAGTCTTGTTAGAAGCAGCCTCTTTTGCTCTCGTCTATGAAATACAAAATCAGTGTTCCCAACCTGTGTCACACAAGCAGTGCATTTTACTTTTGCCCCTCTTTTGTTCCCAGGTACAGACAAGACTTCAGACATTCATTTCTAGCCTGCAACAGAAAACAAGTGAGATTGAGATTTTAGCAGTAAGTATTTGGCAGAAGCCTGAATTAATTCCAAATTCTTAACTGCAGTGGATCATGCTGTTCCTGTCTGGAACAAACTACTGCCAATTGCCTCACTTTAGAGATACCAAATGCATCAAACTTCTGGTTAAATAAGACCCCTGGTCTGTTTCTCTAATACTTGAAAAGTATCTGAAATTGTGTCTATGGGACAGCTGTGTGGAATAAAATTGAACAAGTATTTAGTTGTAAGCTCTTAAGCTGTAATTACCCCAACTACTGGGGTAGATGTAATAACTTGTTCCTGCTAGATTTGCACTTCCATTTAAGCCAACTTGTTTGTATATAGCTTTTAGACTTCATTGACCATGTCACAAAGGACTTTAAAATGGTATATGCTTTTCAGGAAACATAACTGTCTATTTGCCTGCACCTATGTGCAACTTTCCATAATGGAATCTGTCATGAATAGTTAGAACGGTTTTACTCATTTTAAACTAAGTTCCCAGTTCTATCAGCATGAGTCCTTCTCTGGAAATCAAAAAGTCTGACTCCCTCAGTATAGCTGATCTCTAGTTGGCAAACTGATAACAGAGAACTGTTAAGTATTGATTTCTTGGTATTTTTACAGGTTGATCTGCCAAAAGCAACTGTGATACACTTCTTATCATTAGAGGTAAGCAATTAAGCATTGTTGTTAGAACTCTAACTGAACACAACAGATGATAAATTCTGTTCCAAATGAAGTGGAGTGTAAAATTTACCCATTCTAGATTTCTGTTTCAAGTTTGAATTAGGCTTAAAACTTAAAAGGATTTTTTTACCCAGGGAGCTTGATTGAGACTAGAAAAAACTTTTTGTCAAACGTCCAAGTTACACAAGACAACATTAGGAAGTCCTAATCCAAAGCTCTTGAGTTTTTTCCCCCAAGAATAGTTATCTAAAATTAAATCTTAACTGCTCTTTTTCAGAAACCAGTAAGCATTAATAGCAGTTTCAACAAAGGTGTTCCTTGAAGCTCTTAATGAGGGAGAACCCAAAATCCAGAGGCAATTGTTTCAAGTACAGTAGCTGCAACATCCCTTAGTGAAGCCAAGATAAAAAGGGGATGTATAAATATTATATTGGCACCTTTAACAACTCAGGAACTGATCAGTGGTGGGTGGGAGATGACAACACCAAAGACAAAGCTTTCTTCTTTTCTCCAATGACAGCACTAGCTTGAGATGGATGCCTCCAACCCCCTAAAAAAACCCAAACTCAAGAATAGCATCCTACCTGGAATTGCATTTAGTACTTTCATACCTTTTATCTGCTGCTCTGAAGCAGTGCCTGTCTGGTAATCAAAACCCTGTGAAACATTTCAAGACATTTTCAAACTGCTTCGTTCATCCAGTCTGTATAAATCATGGAGGTAGTTTATCACCTTGTATTTAAAAAAAAAAATACATATGTACACTCTCAGCTTGCATCATTCACTTTTGATCACCATTACATCAGTTATTATATTCTCTCCAGCACTGCCAAGCTGACAGAGTCCTTTTCATTGCTTATGCCTTTTTAGTACTGAAATGTGTTAAGAAACTGATCGCTAAATTAATTTTTTTTTCTTAAAAAAACCAGTGAAGTTGCATGTGTTGTTGACATTCATAATCTTTGAAAGCTGTTTAATTAAAGAGCATTGACATTACACAGTGTTGAGAAGGCTGCATCCTACTGGGAGAATTATTTCCTTCACCAAAGCATTTAAAAGTAGCATTGTTCCTTGTCAATTTCTTTTTCTCAGCTTGATGGAGGTAGACAAGCCTTTGATGCTACTGTGAGACAACTGATGTCGCGATGGCCCAAACAGAGATGTTCATATTTACAAGCAATTTGTGATGAAATTTACAGTATCAAAATGGAAAAGAGGTAAATTTGTTAAGCTCTTATGGGTACCTAAACTGCCTCAATTATTTCGGCATTCAAACTAGTAGATAAGCTGCTCCTAACTTGTCTTCCTCCTTCCCCTCCCTCTGAGGCAAAAAGAAATACTCAGGAAATGTGTATAGTTCCTTCAAAACTATAGGAAGAGTTGACTGGTCACTAACCCTCACTTACTGATAAAATGTAAATTCTTGGCCCTGTAAATTCTTCATTTTTCTAAGTCTTTTCAAGAAGCTCTACAATGTATTGCCACTTTTATCTCACTCACTGCTGTGTTAATAAAACTGAATAGCAGACAACTGCGTACGGTCAGGTATCCTGCTATACATAGTAGATATACTTCTATATATGTAAATATACAATACATGTATGTATAATATACACATATATACTGCTACATAAAAGCCCTCTTTTCTGATGAGTGGAACTCAGCTTGTCTTTTAAAACTCATGAGCACATTTAATTCCTCCTGCTTTGAAATAATACAATGGCAGTCAGGCACAGGTGGGAGAGCACCCGGTTTTGTGCAAACATGATGCATGCTCTCCCAGCATGTACAGTAAAGCCCATTTCTGTTTTGTAAGCATAAAAATATTTATGTCCAACTCATAGTCTCCTGTGTTGGATTCTGGCAAGGCTGATACAGATAGTCTGGACACATCCAGTATGTCCAGTTTTAAATCTCAAATTGTCAAATGTTGCATGGACTGGTACACTTGAGACCTGGGTATTTATGCCCAATTATGGGTTTCATTTCTAATACATTTTCTTAAACATTTGTTCCACTTGAAGGTACTACTTAACCTTTAAATAAGACTAAAAATTTGGTTCCTTTTTCTTAGATGCACCAAACTTGCTTCAGGTTTGCTGTACTAAGGCAGCTAAATATCAAGTGTAGCATTTCTTTTCTTCATGGGGCTTGCAAGGCTGTGAGCAACAGAACTCAAGTATTACATACAAATAATACTCCATACAGTGCTGAGTATGAATATAATACAGTTCCTGACAGTCCTCCTCTCCCCTTTGAGGCCTGAGCACTACTTAGCTGTAAGCCTTCAGATCACTGAAATAAAAACTGAACAGTCAAGATCAATGGGAAGAGGATGAGGGGAAAATTGCAGTCACAGCCAAACAAACTAAAACTGATTTTCTACTCAGTCTTTGCTGCTATCTTATTGTGAGGAGTTGGCACAGGAACTGTAGCATTTGAACCTGCAGTTTCAAAATTCTAAAATTCTTTTTTCCTTCCCTCTGCAGGGTGCCTGCACTTATCCTGTACAGTTACCGAGATGAATACAAGGTTTTGTTTTAGTACTTAAAGCATCTTCTGTGGGATGCTTCCACAAATTAACAGTGTTTTGTCAAAAGGAATTTCAAAAAGCTGTAATAATGCAAGACAGGCAACTAGTGCCTTTTTCTGTGTCCAAATTGCATTTCATGTATAATATTATCCTGGTTCCAGCCAGGACAGTGTTAATTTTTGCTGTAGCTGGGAGGGGACACACAGCCAGGACCCAGAGGTTACTCTGTACCACCTCACACCATTGCTGGGGGCCTTCTGGGCCCCTTCCAGGTGGGCACAGCACGGCAGAGGGAGCAGTTGGGTAGTGTTGCTTCTGTGGACTCGTTCACCTTTCCTGTACCCTCTGCCATTGGTATTGTTACTGTTTTCTTATCTCATTGCTGTTTCCAGTAAATTGTTCTTACCTCAATCTGTGCTCTTTACCTTTTGTGCCTCCAATTCTCCTCTCCAGCTACCAGCAGGGGGAGGGGGTAGTGAGCAGCACATGGATTCAACTGGAGCACTAAACTAGAGAATGACATTCCTAAGCCATGACAAATATAGAACTAAATTCTTTCAAAATGTGGAAGTAACTGTGTTAAAGGCAGTTAAGGAGCAAGTCTGACTATAGCCACACATATGTATTACCATGTAGCTCTTACCCCTTATGCTACACAAACCAGCTGTACAGATGCAAAACTACTTTTTTTAAATAGTTTCAGAATGCCTTTTATGCAACAGTCGTACTGCAACCAGAAATGTCAGTTCTGGAATTGAGAGAATGAATTACCTCAATTAACAGATTGTTTTAAACATTTTTGAGTTTTTATGTAATAAAAACTGCTGAGCCTTATTGAAATACTCATTACAAGCCTTTTGTGTGTCATTTTTGGCTGGGTTTTTTAACCTACTGTTTTAATTTATATATAAAATATGGTAGATTTCAGGCTGAAAGTTGTTACAAGCTGGCTGCCCATGCTTGTTCTGTCTGTACTTTTGCATTTAAATCAAGCAGCAGCTTCTGCGAGATGAAGACCTGATAAAAGGAAACACTTGTTTCAGACCTGCAAAACCTAAACCTAAGACTAAAGAGAAACAGAAACCTGCATGTGCTTAAACAAAATTTTGAACTAACTTTCTTCACCCAAGTTGTCAGATTAAGTTTGAAGTTAAAGTCATAGTAATGATAGAAATATTATCATTAGCTTCAAGAAGGTAAACTGTAACACAACCCCATCAGGAAGAATGAAGCTGAGAAACTATGATTTACAGCAGCCATAGTTAACTATGCATTATATTTCACATCAAAACACTGGATGAATATGCAGAAATATTAAGGATTTCTGGAAATATACTAGTGTTTACCCTCCCCATTTGGAACCTTCTGTTTAAATAACTTACCCCTCTTTCTTTCTCTAACTCTAATGATTGCCATTGCAGGCTCATTACATTAATAAATACTTACTTACTTTTTCTACCCTTTCTTGTAGCAAAGAGGGCAAAGTTAAAATATGGAGAGGTAACTTGCAAGACAAACCAAAAACCAAAACTGAGACTTGTGAAGCTTCTACCCACAATACCCAGCAGCAGCAGCCAATCCTAAAGGCATAGATAGCTGTACCATTCCTAGCAATTCATCAAGACAAGTCATATCAGTCATTACACTCAATCCATTTCTTATCATGTTTAATAGGAGCAATTACATATTTATTTTTTACATCTGCTCATAGTAACGAAGGAAAATTCAGATCCCTGAATCTACTGAAGGATGATGTTGTCAAAAAAAAAGTTTAGGTGACATGAGCATTTTCAAGCCATGTCTGAAGGGAGCATTATGCAGAGTCCTACCCTCCCCCCCGCCCCCTCCCCGAGCCAGGGTCAGAACAGCTGGAGCAGCATGGAGTGAAGGCTCTGGAAGAACTCGAGCACTGTGCTGGCTGCCTTGGGGATATCTGCACTGCATCATGTAGACATGTCCCTCAGATTAAGACAGAAACAAGAAAGCAGCTGTTCCTGATACTATGTTGGCACCTGCTTTCTCTAGAACTACTGAGGCTCATCTATAAAACTGGGCATCTGTCAGTGAGCCTCCTGCTCCAGTCTTGTTTTGCTTCTGGTACAGTGCATTTCTCTTCACCCTGTGCTACCCCCCAGTCAGGCTTTACACTGCAGAGCAAACAGCAGCAGTGTTAAGTACAAACCAGCTGAGTGTAAAGCTATTTCAATATAATGCTGTACATACTCCTGCCATACAACAATCCAAAAAGCACCTCTGCTCTCAGTTTAAACAAAAGTACTGATCACATCCCAGTATCCTGCTGGAAGGAAAGACAAGTGATAACTCAAAAAGAAATGGACTTTGCTTTGAGCAAGGGTGAAGTCTATTATAGCGATGGTAGTACACTGTCCCATCACTGTGTTGCTTTACTCTTCTTGGCCTTGCTTTTCTTGTCTTTCTTCTTCAAGCCATCCATGTTAGCTCTTAGCAAATTTGAATATGCCTGAAAGAACAATTAGAACCATTTAAAAGAACAATATAAATGACAATATGCAAGAGGTAACATTTTAAGTGTTACTAATGGCTAATTATCTGCCTTTTCCCAGAGAATCATGCTCTTAACACCCTACACCAGGAAAATACTGTTTTTAAACCAACCAATGTACAAGGTTAGATAAAATAAAACAGGATTTTTTTTTCAAAAAAATTAAGACAGATGGGTAGTCTAAGTTAGTTTCTGTGGCGGTTCAGCACAGAATCAACCTGTTCACAGCTGTCCAGTGCTTCCAACTGACCACTTCTACTACTTACAGAAAAGGAAGATAAAAGGCATACAAAACTTACCATCTGGAATTTATTTACTTCCTTTGAGCTCACCTACGAAAGTAATACCGGAGGTTAACCATGGAAACTCTGGCTTCTACTACAGACCAAGCATCAGTACATGTTTACCCAATGGGTCTTTTAAGCAGCAGTTGGATCAACTCATCACATTCAGTGGTCAATATGCTGTACTGGTATGTCACAAGACTTCACTGATTTAGAAAACTGAAAACACTCCCTGATTAACAAAACCCTCTACAGGCCATTTATCCCTAAGTCAGGTGTTTTCAAATGGGAAGAATGTGAAGAAGCATTCAAAGAAAGGTTTGATTCACTTGTAGGGCCATAAAAATGCTGCAGCTCAGATTCTCAACTATTTCTCCAAGTAACATTTTTCCTTGTGTCATATCACAGAGCACAGCTAAAGTCAGCTCAAGCCTTTCCCAATCCCCCATTCAAAGTAAACACACATCAGGTTTTCAACTTCCAGTTAACATTTTCTCACGTTTCACTTAAAATATGGCACATTAAATCAAAAACACATAGAGCTACTAATCTTTCTAACTTAAAGTTGTCACTTACCACTGTGCTAATTTTCTTCTTTCCATCAGTTGCTCTTAGGAGACACTTGTTGTCTGCTGGTTCAAAACTTTCTACGTGGCCTTTGCGTGGGACTGGTTTTGTTCGGCCATCATCTGTATTGAAAAATAATTTTTATTCTTATTTCATTAAAATCAAGAGATGCCTTCTGATCTGAGATGTTAAAAACTGCTCATGAGGTCTGTAAAACACCTTGGAATTGGAAGCCATCAGAACTAATACTGCTGCCAAATTGCCCTTACTCTAGAACCCAGAAGGATCTGTTCCATAAACGACATCTGCCAGAAAAAATAAAGTAAATCCTCCCCCCAATGTGCTGCATGCCTCACCGGCTAGAGTAGCAGCATGCTTTAAATGCATGTCACCCTGCTGCCTCAACACATGGCCTCTCAAGTAGTGCCAGCTAGTCAGGAACCAGAGCAACATGAACACACAAAAACATCAGAACTCTCCTTTTACAGAAAACTAACCATTTTCAATTACTGTTTAACAATCAGAAAGTCCCAGTATTTCCCGCAGTCTGAAATACACTCTTACTCAAAGATTATTAGTACTAATAGTACAACTAGTAGTTGTAGGGCTAAGAGTGTTAGAAGTACCATCAGACTGGTTTGTCCCCATGGCCGCTCTTGTTTTCAGATACCCTGAACTACAACTGTATTGCTTCAAATACCTGCTTACAACACTCAGTCAGATTTAGAGGAACACCTCTTTAATCGAGTAACAGACTCAAAACTTACATTTCTTCAGCGTTATGAAAACACTGCCGGAAGTCCTGCACTTTTGGAAGAGCCTGGTAAGCTCCGTCAGGAACTGCAAGAGAAAGAGACGTGCCCGTGGCTGGGAGCCACCACACGAGCGCCGAGCTCTTCTCCCCGCGCAGCGCCAGCCTCGCCCCGGGCTCTCTCCTGCCCGCGGGAGGCAGCGCCGAGGGAAGGCGAACTCCCGGCTTTCCCCACGCTGAAGCTGCAGGACACGAGGTCCCAGCCGGGGGCGGCCCGGCCCACGGTTCTGACTCCGAACACGAGCTCTGAGCCCCCCGGACCTCCCGCGGCCCCGGCGCTTCTGCCTCGCCGAGCCAGAGTTCCCGGGGACAAGCGGCGCTCGCTCCGCTCCCCTCCCCCGCAGTGCCTCCCACGCCGCCGGGGGCGGTGCGGGCCCGGCGTCGCCGCGGAGCTTTGCGGGGCCCCCCTCTCTCTCTCCCTCGCTCGATCGCTCCCTCCCTCCGCGGCGGCACACAGGGCTCGCCTCCGGTCCCGGCGGACCTCGGCCCCACACCTGCTCGCTCTCCAGCAGCACCATCCTGCTCCGCTCCGGAAGGGCCGCGTGCGCACGCGCAGCCCGGCGGCAGCGCCACGTCAGCGGGCCGGGCTGGGACGGCCTGGGGCGGCCCCGCCTGCTCCCGGGCCGGGACGAGCGCGATTCCAGCGGCGCCCCGCCTGCTGCTGGGACGAGGGCGTTTCCAGCGGCCCCGCCTCCTCCCGGGGCCTGGAGACCGTGTTTCCTAGCGCACATGTCGCGGTGTCCGTGCCCGGGCACCGGGAGTCGCTCGCAGGCTTCACCTGGAGCCGGCCCGTCGCCCTCAGTGAGGCGCTGAAGGGGCTGGTGGAAAGGGCGCCGCTGAGCGAGGCTGGCGGTAAAGGGGCGGGATTTGAGACTAAACGAAATCAGACCCCTGGGTTTGTACAAAAACAGCAGAGGGGAAACCTGCGCCTGGCAGGGCCGAGAGGGCACTTCGCACCCCCGACATTTGAAGCTCCTGAGGGGTGGGTTCTGTCACGGGAGTTTTCTGTCAGGCCCGTGACAGTCGGTGCGGGAGCACACAGAAGTAGCACGTGACTTAGTGCCTTTTCGTGTTTATCACTAGGAAAGTAGATCTATTTTTCTTCCTTGGACCTAACAAAAGTGAAGTATAATGCCTTAGAGATTAAAAGGAAAAGCTGCTCTCAGGCTGATACGTGCTTGAGGCCCTGAGCTCTGGTCTGCGTTCTAGACAGAACTGAAATACCTTCCTGCATTATCATTCTCATGGTGGGGGTGTTGTTTCATATATGAAACAACGCATGATAATCAGAGAGCCTAGTCACTCCAAAAGTCCTTTTTAGAGTTCACAATTATTTACGGTCCTTTTGCAGGATCAGCGGGAGGCAGTAGAGGGTGCTGTGATTGCGCACACAGAAATGAAACTGCCTAAAAAACAAGGAAACAAATATCCAAGAAGCAGGTCATTGCAACACGGCCATGGTTTATGAAAATCTACCAGGTTATTAAGGTAACTCCATTATGTTAAGAGTCAAGGGAAGTGTAGAGATCCAACACTACTTTCCCATATCATGGATGGTATTATCCTCCTGATGCTTTTGCACTTGTATTATTTGCAGTTGAGGAGGAAAGACTTAAGTAAAGTAAATTCCATTGTTTCTCATAGCATTAAAAATCTCCTAAAAAATAAGAAATATATGTTGTTGAAGCCTCCTGAAAATAGGCATTCTAAGGGGAGACCATCAGTGCTGTGGTTGGAAGTACTGATAGGCCAAAGCCCTGTTGAATTGTAGTGATGGTCCCTGCCCCTACCAGCATACAGTCAGTGGGTACAACAAGCAAAGAGGGGTGGATGCATGGAGTCACTGCTGACATGTACTTCCTCTAACACTGCCTGGTTGCTGGAGAAGTCATAACACATTCCTGACTACAAGAGGTTGTTTTGTCAGAAATCAGAGTGGGGTTGTGTTTTCAAGAGAGCTCTGAACATGGACAATGTAAGAGTGTTGCAGATTTTTATAGGCAACTTGTGAAAGAAGAGCAGAAATGGAAAAACTAAAACAATTGCAACATACTCCCCCTTGAAAACTACCATGGTCACAGACACTGGAAGGCAGAAGTACATTTCCACTTGTGCTTGCCAAAAGAGAAGATGGGTGGTCTCGTAGCTGAAACACAGGGACTACAACTCTCACCTGAATTCTGACTCCTGAGTTCACCAGAGACGTCTTGTGTTGCTATGAACTGGTCTCCTAACCTCTCTGTGCCACAGCGCCTCATTATAAAGGTGGAGAAACATTTTATGTAGTTATTATCTTAAACCTTTTACACAACAAAAAGCATCATTGGCTGTGGGAAGGGCACCACGGAGGTTTTTCTCCCTTTTGCACAAAACTCTCCCCCCTCTATTAGGCACTACCTCTGTTGCTGACATGTACCTTCGGGACGCTGCGGCACCCACCTTGATGAAGCTGAGGTGTCAGTAGCAGGGTAGTTGCCACATCAGAGACTGTACAAAGATACAGGGCATCTACCTCTCCAGGCAGATTTCCTTACAGGAACCTGTGGCACTAAAGCTCTGGTTCTGCTGTATGCTGGAAGGGACAAAGGGGAAACTGCTGTGGAGAACTCCAGAGAGTTGTATGAAGTTTATGTTTTTCAAATCTGTTGTTTTATCAGCAATTTTTTGGAAAATACATTTGTCTCACTGCTAATAAAAGAAGTGGCTCCACTGAACTGAATTTCTTCCCACAAGAAAGAAGGAGGATTTTTTTTTTGCATGTGTGCATGTGTGTTAGCTTATCTTCTCGATCTTGAAGTTACTTTTCAAGCCAGAATGTCACAATTTAATTGGGGGAGAAGCCTTAATCACAACTTGCAAACAAGGTGAAAATGGAACATTTTTAACGATTCCTTTCCAAAAAATAGATGGAACAGGGGAATGCTGACATTGCTTTACTTTTGCCAAAGGCTGCCAACACTCTGAGGGAATAAGCTATTCAGCTGGCGAAAAAGTGCTGAACAAACACTGAAGGAGCTAAAGGGATACTCCCAATCATGATATACTCGTTTTTCACTCTATCTCCTGCCCCAGTCTGATGTCTTTCCCCTCACCCCATGCCCTCACAAAGAAAAAAAAAGGGAAAAATAGAAAAAATAGGAAAAAAAAAAGAAAATAAGAAAATGCAGGTTGGATTTAAACAGTAGCAAGAGGAATTGGTGGATCCTGAGAGTTGGCAGGGGTATTAGTATTTTGTAACCTGATATGTCATGTGACCAGGGCCAGGCAATAAAAATAACTCTCCTACCAGCCCTCCTGTTTGCTCAACTTTATTATATGGTGTCAGTGGAGAACTACTTCTCTTTTTTTTCTGGCAAAAATTTAGCAAATGAAGCCACCTGAATCATTAAAACCTGAAGGAAATCTGGCAGAGAACTGGAGGAGGTTGTTGCTGTGCTTCCAAGTTTTCCTGGAAGCAAGCATGTACTGAAGAGAAAAGGAGAAGGTGAAATCTTCTCTCCTAAATGTGGTGGGAGGGGCAGGAAGCAGAAAAACAAAACTATTAGAAGTAAATTAAATTCTTGATCAACCTTAGTAGAGGTTGGCAAAGATCTATTTGAATTAGCCAGCAAAGATTACTACTCGTCATGGACTGGCACACACACATATTCAGCTGCTGCACACCACAGTGGGCAGAAATGTAATAACATACTGTAAATTACAGTTTGCTCACCACAGTGCTCAAGATGAGTTAATAACAGATAATAGCCCACAATTCACAAGTGGATCATTCTGGTAATTCTCTTTGATCTGTAAGTTCAAGAATACCACGTCAAAGTATAGCTATGCATAGGAAAACGAGTCAGTGTTAGAGCAAAACCCTAGTAACAGCCTCCCCCCCTTTCCAAGTCTGTCATTAGCACTGTAAAAACAGAGATGCACACCTCACTGCCTTACTGGCCTCACCAGATCTGAGATTAGTAGGCAAAGGAAAAGCCTCCCAGAGCCAACATTTAACAGAGGCTGGTTGGGCAGAAAGACTATTAACCCTGGAATAGCTACCAAAACATCCCTAAGCCCTGTGCCAGGGGAGTAAAAAGTTTTAACAAGAGGAAGGAACAGTTATTCTTTTTTTCTAGTATTAGGTGGATTTCCAACAAAGCTATCAGTGGGTTACATTTGTACAGGTGAATGTCAGTCCTGAGACTGGGTCTTAACCTTCTTTATAAGTGGCTCTTTTTCTTCTTGAAAAGAAATCAAGGACATGCAAGGGGACAAGGATCAGAGACCTGCTGATCAAGATAGATACTGAGGCACAAAGCAGTGTTACTCGCCTCATCAGCTGGTAACCCTGAAAAAGATTCTGAATACCTTCTAGAGTCCGAAAGAGAACTAAACAAGGCATTTTAGAAAGATCTTTCTGAGACCACAATATGCCACCAGAAAGCTGCTGAGTGAGAAGCTTCTCCTAGTGAGAAGGCCAACTTCCAAAGAGATCTCCTCAAGAAATAGGTTCCTTATGTCTTAGGAACTAGTTCATTTACCCTAAGCTCTTCCCTAAGCATTTCTGTCCATTTTAGTGAATCTCTCCTACTTTATTTAATATCATGTTATATTTACACATAATGAGTTTCAAAGATAGGTTAAGTGTAACCTTGAGTTCAACAGACACTGACTTTATTGTGTAATAGCAAAGTGATTTATATTTTGTGAGGGAGACCAGGAAATAGATATGGATACATTTCTTAAAACTCTCATGCACCACATTACTACTGTAGTGCAAACCAAAGCCCATCTGAGTGAGATGCAAGAAGATTGTTGGAAAAGGCCTACATGGTTTTGAAGTACCATCCAGATTTTAGAAAGTTTCCCTGTCAAGGAAGATAAGGGATGTATATTTACCATATTAGTAAGTGCCTCACACATGCTTGAAGTGGTTTTGTGACAAGCCCCCATCTCACAAAAAAATGGGGGGAAAGGCTGAAAGAAAAGCCCAGATGCAGAGTTGTTGATCTGTACAAGTGATGGTGTCATCTGAGCTCTCTAAGGAGACCCTGCAATGGCATGTATGTACTGAATCCAGGAATAATGCTGTAGTGCTTGACACATTTCTGGGAACAATGAAATTAAAGAGCCAATTCATTTAACTCCAAAGTGTGAGAAAGGGCCTAGAGACAAGAAGCAACATGTCATCATATGTGTTTAGTTTGAAGGACGGGGCAAGCAAGAGACAATCTCACATACCTCCAAATCCAATGCAAAACACTGGAGGAAAATGGTCAGATAAAAAAGGAGAGAGATGCAATTTGAACATCCACCCTGTGTTTTGATTGATCCCAGTAACTTTCAGCTGCGCGTAGAGCAGAGCAGAGTGTAAGAACAGCCTGTTCTGAGGGAGTGCACCTGTGAGGTGACACAGCTGAGCTGTCCTGCCTGTCCCCTCCTCCTCTCCTTCCTCAGCCTGTGGCTGCCGCCACCACTGCTGGGAAGTGACACTGCACTGCACACAGAGACATCAACTAGAGACTGTGTGGCCATGAGTGCGATACTGTGGGTTTGTGACATAAACGCTCAGCATGGTTTCAGTAGGTCTTTGTAAGTCATCTGTGAACATCATCTAGTGCAGGATCAAGCCTCAATAATATGATGCACCTTCTGGGTGCTCTAGAAATGGTGTTTACCAAATCTCACATCTCTTCTCTCCAGCAGGAAGAGTATATATAGTCATCACTTCATTTAGTATGGCAGATTTTTAAGTAGACACAGAATGTCTGGTTAAGAGCTGTGCAAAGCATCAGGGAGGTAATTAAGTTGGAGTTCAAGAGTAATGAGGTGACAGAGATTAGGTTGAGCATCATTTCTTTCGCATCGATGTGTCCTACTTTCAGAAAGACAGAAATGCACTTGTGAAAAATTTCCACCAGACATTCCCACTAAGGTTACAGGAATGTTTTTAAACTAGGTAAGTATTTAAAAGACCAAATGAAGAATACCACAACATATAAAAAACTAAAACCAAAAACTAAACCAAAACAAATCAACAGGAATTCTAGGTCAGCAGAATGTCACCAGGGAGGATAACATTGTCCTTGTTATCAGAGATCACCTGGGGATGTCTAATTAGAAAGGGAGCCCCAATGTCATTGCTGTCCTCCATTTGCAGTCCCATCAGAAGGACAGAAACCCCAGCAGCATGTATTCTCTTGATACTGTGGGGCGTTGCTGTCTCAGGAAGAAAAGGGTCACCTACCACCTCACCAGCACTATTTCCTGCCTCTGTTGAGGATGCCCAGCAAAGCAAGACCTGGCTGGTCTTCTGAGATTTAAGGATCATAACACAAGCTGCAGTGCCTGTAAAACACCAGTTTCTTCACAGCTTGAGTAACAATGTCTGATACAAGATCTTCATGTCACAAGAAAAGACAGTCAAGTTAGTTACCAGATGAGTGAGGTGACAGAGACTGGCACAGACATCCTTGCTCTCACTTCCATAAGCCCTGATTTTGGAAAAACAGAGAGTTTTAGCTGTTACCACCAGATATTTCCAGTATGATTCCCTTCTTGTAAGAGCTACCAAGTGTACCTGCTTATTCAAGATTTACTGGTACATTTTGCTCTTCCTTAAACACTCCTCCAAATGTCCCGACACTTTCTAGGAACGGGATGGCGTGGGGAGGCCACTCTGCACAGCCAGCAGCTGCCCTGGGTTCGCTGGGTCAGCGGCTGGAGGAAGCAGTTTCCTGTTTTGCTGGTGCTCAATGCCACTTAACAATAGGGGGAAAGAAAAAACTGCAGGATCTAGGCATTGCAAAGCTGTTTTCTACATGAGCTGTCCGCCTGCCTTCCCCCTCTGCTCCGGACACCCCCACCTCACACACCCATCCCCAGCTGGTGGATGGCAGCGCAGAGAGGATACAGAGACGCTCGAGGCTGAAGTGACAAGGGCTTGAAGGTATCTCTGCCATATAAACAGCCTAGACCCCACGTAGGTGAGTCTAAAACAGAAGGCTGGATATTACTAGTTTGTATCTTTTCTTCTGCCTGCTGTGAGAGAGAAAATGAGAATAATGTGTAGTGTTTCTGGAGCTTCAGTGTCAGCAAGCGTCACTCATGCCTTCTTACAACACCTAAAACATCTCGTCCATCATAGTAGATGGTTTTCAACACTATCCTGAGATAACCATTTCCAGCAGTGATCAGTTCATTAGGGCAGGAACAGCACTGGCCGTGATTTCTCATTCTGCCTTTCTGAAACATGTCCTTCTTCTCTAGTGGTTTTCTCAGTGCCAAATCCTTAATCCACTCTTATCAGCTCATGGAGTGCTTTTACTTTCCTACTTGCCTCCTACTGCCTACACACTCAGGCAGCATCCCTTGCTACCATGACAGTTTGGTTCTGGTGATGCCTCTCCGTAGCCAAATCCTACCTCACTTACTGGCTTTGTTTATCAAAAGCTTCTTCTGACATTGTGGGTTGCAGGGGGTACCTCTGTAGAGCAGAAGAAACTAAGCATTGTAACTGTGAGTGGAGCCACTCAGAAACAGGAAGCGCCGCAGGTGCCCAAACCGTAATCTGGGTTTGTTACTACCCCTGTCCCTTTATTTCTGCCTCCCCCTCTGTTTCTGAATACATGTTGTCTTCAAAGGCACACAGGGCAGCAGACAGGAGCCCCAGGCAGATGGGAAGTCACAGGCTCTTTGTTAGTGCTCAGGCTATAGAAATCCCAGGTGAGTCACCCCTGCTTGCAGGAGCAGGTAACCTAGACATTGCCAATCAAGCTCACAGAGCCTTAAATGCCATCCTGACAAGGAAATTATCAGAAGCAATGCAGATATTACAAACGCAGTTCCTTTGTTATTGCCTGTAGCCGTAAAAACTTCTGTGACAACCGAGTCCTACAGCTTTCAAAGTTCAGGAGTGGCATTGCTTGAAGATACAATGTGCAAGTATTGCACTAAGTTTACCGAATACTGTGCTAGAAACCTCCTTATCGAAGGATTTATTTTGTTAAAATTTTTGTTTGTCTGTTTTTTTTTTTTGCAGTGAAACCTCAACCCCACCTGTTGGTTCTGGTTTGGGGTTTTTTTTCAGAGAAGTTATGTATGGGTTATAAAGCCAGTAAAAAATCAGTAAAATCTCCAGGACTTAAACTACCAAGCACACAGTGAAGTTTTACAGACAACTCAGACAGTGAGACACAGTAAATGTAGGGCATCTATCATGCTTAAACCTTATAATGACCCAACATTGTTTTATCATCATCTGAACACAGCAGGAGAGCTAAAACCTCACTGAACACCGTTGGAGGAAGAGTGCTCTAGGTATTTATGAAGAACAATACAAAAAGGATATGTTTGACACAAAAAAGCCCCCACAAATCCTAAGATGAAAGTGACTTTATGCTAAAGGTTTACCTAACATTATTTTGCAATCGAGGTATGGTGTTTTCTCACCTTCGTCCTTCCTTTCGTTGTTTTCCCAGACAAGACTGAAGAGTGTCATTAACGCAATTTCTCAGAAGGCATCTGTCACATGTGTTTATATATCCATGCCTACTGTGTGCAGTCTGGGAAAATCCCCTAGTGTTCTTGAGGGAGAGTAAAGACCACAGGGATGTGCAGTGGCATGACACCAGCTACCCATGGAGCAGCAGAGTCTTCAATGTTGTGTTGCACTCAGTACTCTTAGGACAAGTTAATTACCAGGTTAGAGGAAGATAATCAACATAGGAAACAACATCATTATTCAGCAAGACATCAAATGCTATCTCGGGTGCCTGTTACTCTTGCTCGACCAGTTCAGCTCTTAACAGTGTATTAGTCATCTGACCACACTGAACATCAATCTTTTACTCCTCATTACACACTCAAATACAAGCTACAGTATAGACTTGCTCCATCCTGTAATTACAATATATAGCTGTGCTATAAAATCTATTATGTCTAGAGGTTAGACTCAGAAACAAATTAATTGATTGCACTTTCTCCACTTCTAGGCTAAGATAAGATTTTGTTGCTTCTTTTCAGTGAAAGGCTGCTTTTTCTGTAATTAACATGGCTTGCCATAATAAGTAGCATGTCAGCAAGAAACTCTTCATACAGAGGCAAGCAACAGGCATTTTATCATCACAGGGCACCTGATTATCAGTATTACAAAGTTATCTTTTGGCAGAGAAGTCTTGGCAGCAAATAGCCTCTTCAGTGTGAGATTAGCAGTTCTGCACCAGGCCAGAGCCCAAGTGACAGCTCAGCCTCTGGGTGCGTGCCGTGGCAGTGCTGCGTTGGGGGATGCACCCCTCTGCACAAGTCGAGTGCTTTTCCATTCCACTTGGTGACAGGGGTAGCACCTCATGCCTTTCAGAGGCATACAAGTTGAAATGCTGGATTTAAATCGGATTACATGATTTGTCAGATGGCAAATGTCAGGGTGGCCTTTGGACTGTTTGAACATGAGGCTGGAGAAAGCTAGTATTTTGGGGGCTCTGTAAATAAGGTTTTCCTTGTTTTTTGCTCTATGGAGGACAGGACTCCAAAAGTGATTCCCCAAATTCTCACTGCTTGGGGACCAGGACTGTGGAGTGGCAGGAGAATGCACAGGTCTTGCACTCATGGGTGCTGTGGTTAGACAGTGTGGCTTCAGAGAAGAACCAGAGAGACAACCCTGTCCTGGCTGAAGAGGATGCTCGTTTTCCCAAGAATGATTTTACCTTTTCTTTTTCTCTTTTCCCACAAAAATATTTTAGGGGGGTTGCTTCAGTTCCTTTTTTCCTTCAAATTTTCCCTCGTTTCCCTCTGTCTCAGTTCTTTCCTCCCCATCAGTCACTTCTCTGTCACCACTTGCCATTCTTCACTACCCTGGTCATGTACCTGGCTGTCACTCACGATGGTTTTCACTAAGCAGGGCAGTGACCTCACTAACATAGGGACTTCCCTGCCCCTGGCGCTGATGCAAGCTGAGGCACTAATATCAGAGCTGGAGTAGCCGTGTTGCAATCGAGCTTGGAAGGTGAATCTTTTTGCTATTCTTTTTGCTCACATCCCAGCACAGCCGTGTCCAAAGGGGAGTGTTGTGCTGCTTGTGGTGTGGTGGGGTGTTCTGGTGCAGTGGTTCAGGCTGCTGTAGGACTTAGGCACACCTGTATAAAACAATGGTTCCCACCCAAAGCACCCACAGTTTAAGTGGCTTTCATAAGCTTAGCATGCTCAGAATCTCTAGTGAAAGCTACAGTGCATTCAAAGAGCAAGTTGGGAAAGTCCCACTCTCCGCAGAATGAAAGTCCCATCTCTGGGTGAGGAAGAAGACAGGTATCACTTTCTCTCCTTTTCTCCACTGTTTTGGTCCTGGTCCTAAGCTACAAAACAAACCCAGGATTTCAGGGAACATTCAATCTGCAGCTTGTTCTCAGCTGATCCTGTTGCAGGGAGCAAGTTCCTGGCTGATTCACGAGCAGTAAAAATAAACAGTCTGGGGAACGCAGGGAGGAGGGAGGGAGACTGGTGGTTACAGAGGAAAAAGTAGGAGCTACAGCAGCTGGTGTTTTCTTTGCTGGTTCTTTTCAGAGGATTTAGGCAGGTTGGAGATGTAAGTGATTAATGGAGAATGATAACACCTCACCCCCCTCCTCCTCCTTCTCCTGGAAGGAACATGAGTCTTTATGCATATCACTGGTCTCTCAGCTTTAACCTTTCCAAGATTTACACACTCCATCCACTCCAGTGCAGTTCTGTGGAGCTGACAGCACATCTGGGTGTATTAACTGTACACTCTGCGGTTTTTACAAATGCTTAGGGTTTGTTCTCAGCATTTGGAAACGCTGCACTCAAAGCCCTGAGACTTCCCCCATGGAGCTGACCAGACTGAAGACAAACTGCCACACAAACTCGAGACTGTTTTTGGTTTTTTCTAGCCTCTTCTTTGCGTGGAGTAAAGGCCACAGCTATGTATTGCTGAACCCCAGTAAAATGTGCCTCCACAGTGGCTCCCAAAGCATATTGGGGAATATTGTACAAGTAGCAGAAATCCTTTTCTGTCCCCCTCTGTAGGTATGTCAACTGCTTTGCCAAGTACTTATAGGGATCCCACCCCTGTCTCTGCTCAGGGCTGATCATATCACAGCACGCTTCTGTTCTCTGCCACATGGTTAAGAGGTCTGCTTTCTTCCTGCCTTTCTTGCACTGGAGAAAAGTGTTTGGCAGAAATAGATGGGCAAAGGTGCATACATAGATTCTGCCATTGATGAAAAGGAGTTGCAACAGAGGTTTTGTGCTATAACTTTAAGGATGAGAGTCCCACCAGGAACAGCGTAAGACAAAAGTTAAGGAGATGTTATTTGTCTTAAGTAGGGCTGATGGAGGCATAAAATTAATAATAGTAGTGTGCTACTGAAATTTACTGAAGGTGAGATGGCACATCAACAGAGAGGATGAGTAGGATACCAGGAGAAAATGTGATGACTTCAGAAATTCACAGCATAGAAGGTCATACACTAGGCAGCAGGAGCTCCTGCTGTAAAGACAAGGACACAGTATTTGTAAGAGACGGTGGTGAATAAAGACCAAAACTTTTTCATCCATTACAGGATAACTGAGCCACCAGTATGACACAGCCATGGAAGAGGTGAACACAGTCAGACGATATATTAGACAAGATACTTTAGTTGATTAGAAAAGCATTACCACTATCGTGTAAGGCAGTACCAAAACTTCATCCCGAACAATGCATACAGCCCTTGTCACCCATATTTACAAAAAAAAAAAAACAGACCACAACCCCTGATGATCAGGAAAATGAAAACTGTCCTAGAAGACTGTAAAAGAAACTGATTTGAAAGCAACAAAACAAGAATGGATGAGCAGGGACAAGAGCATTTAAATATGTCAGAAAAGAAAACAACAGGGAGAGAGAATTAGTCATTTAAACTAAATCATGACCTTAACACAAGAACAAGATGCTATATGAAATAATGACCAGGAGAACAAGCTTATATGAAAAATTTCCTTTAAATTTAACAAGGGGGAAATAGAGAGAGCAAGATTAGAATGGAGCTTCACAAATTATTAACATTTTATGATGCGTAAGGTCCCACCAGGCCTTTTCCATCCCAAGTTCTGACATGGACTTTGCAGATGCATATGCATTAAGAACAGTATGCGTGTTTACTCACAGGGTGATTTAATCTTTAATGATCAGGACAAGACACTGTGAGGTACCAGGGGTGAGAACTGGAAGCTGTCGAATCTTGGTTCCTGGTTGAAATTCAGACCAGACTGAGTGTGGCTGCAGGAGAATAACCCAACTGTTGGTTAGTAGTTTCTTTGGAAAATGAGCTGCTTTGCAACTCCAAATGGGCAGTTTTCTACGTCACGAAATCACCACTGCCAAAAGTGGTGATGGTGGAAAGATTTGCTGGCAGTCTTTCTAGCAATGCCAAAGATTGCCTGGACAGGGAGAGCAAATAACCAGTAGTTGTGTGCGGTGAAGTGGAGGGTGGTGGGTGGAAATCACACAGCCATCAGCTGATGTTACCTGCCCTGAGTCCAGAGAAGAACCCAGGTCCCTATCGCTGCCCACAAAGCACTTGTTCATTTGACTTCATCACTGAAAGTACAGACCAAGACCGAACTGAATGGTAGTACCCTCTTACTGTCCCATGGCTTGTGGCATCTGCCATGCTCTGCTAGCAGGACACATGGATTTACACACACTTCCCATTCCCTGATTTATGAAAGCCTGAACGATGTGCTTGCAAGGGAGCCATGTGCCCCTCTCTTGCATCTCCCAAGAGCACACCCACCCTACCACCACATACTCTGCTCATGGTGCAGGCTGGGGCGGGAGGACAAGAAGCCTGGTAAAGCCTGAGCTAGTCACGAACACACTGGAGTTTTCTTCAGTTTTAAGATCCAAGGCTGGCTTTTGCCAAGACAAGTGCTGGCACATCCCGCAGTAAAAGGGAGGGGGAGTGCAAGGGTGTGAGGGAGCGGGGTGGAGAGGGAGACCAAGAGAGACAACCAATTATCTTTTTTTCTACCATGCTGGTCCTGTGAGATAGGGGAAATTTATAATGCACGTACATACTCCAGGTTTTTCAAAGGCTGTCTTTAGCTGTATATCATATTTCCAGCGGTCAAATGTTTATACATTTTGTCTACAAGAGTAAAAATGTGTATTTTTATTGGGGAGTGACTGATCACAGGAGTGAGCCAGAGTGCAATACATTAAAGAAGAGGCAAGTTGCTTCACTTCTTCTGTGAGGTTAGCTAAGTGGTGTAGGCCCTGTGCCCCATCCTGACCAGAACTGATTTATCAGTCAGACCACAACACCTCGACTGCATTGCATCCTTCCTTCCAAACAAAACGAAACCATCTTGAACAACACCTGAGGACACTTGTTTATTAAGCTTATACCAGTTTTGAGAATTCTTACATCTTTTGATATGTAAATGCTTTCCTGGAATCAGTCTGCCCACATAACTTGTTTAACCCACAAGACACTGCAGTTGCAAGCAGCACATCACATACGACTTACATGTAAATTATGCTGTAGCCATACTGATGAACTTTGTCCAGATGGGCACTCTGTAGATCTTGAACACAACCAAACTGACTGGCTATCTATAAAAAGCAATCTAGCTTTTCTAAGTAAGTTTTCTAAGTTCAACAAAGACAGGTGCCAGATTCTGCACCTGGGACAGGACAAACCTGGGTGTACATACAGACTGGGGAACTAGACACTAGGGAGCAGTGCTGTGGAAAGGGACCTGGGGGCCCTGGTCAATGGCAAGTTGAATGGGAGCCAGCAGTGCCCTGGCAGCCAGGAGAGCCAAGTGTGTCCTGGGGTGCATCAGGCACAGCATTGCCAGCTGGGCAAGGGAGGGGATTGTCCCCTCTGCTCTGCACTGGGGCGGCCTCACCTCGAGTGCTGGGGGCAGTTCTGAGAGCCACAGTATGAAAAAGATCTAAAGCTCTTAGAGAGCATCCAAAGGAGAGCTACAAAGATGGTTAAGAGTCTAGAGGGGAAACCAGAAAAGGAGTAGGTGGAGTCACTTGGTCTGCATCCAGGAGGAGACTGAGGGGAGACCTCATAGCTGCCTGCAGCATCCTCATCAGGGGAATTGGAAGGGCAGGCACTGATCTCTCCTCTCTGGTGACCAGTGACAGGAGCTGAGGGAAGGGCCTGAACTTGTGTTGTGGGAGGTTTACATTGGATATTAGGAAAAGGTTCTTCACCCAGAGGGTGGCTGGGCACTGGAACAGGCTCCCCAGGAAAGTGGTCACAGCACCAGCCTGACAGAGTTCAAGAAGCATTTGGACAATGCCCTCAGGCACATGGTGTGACTTTTGGGGTGTCACACACAGTGCCAGGAGTTGAACTTCAATGATTCTAGATGGTCTCTTTCAACTTAGGATATTCTATGAGTCTAGGTTTTTAAGCAGTAATGTAGTCAGATCTTTAATGTTGAGAGAAAGAGGGGAAATTAGACGATCACTGCACAGAGAGCTCTTTGCTTACTTTTAGAAAATGATAAATTCAGGCACCATTTGGATGCACACCACTATGAGTCTGTCACTACAGGCCACTGAACACTGGATATTACCCAAACAGGTTTTATCCAGTTCCTTCTCAGGAATCATGCCACCATTCCTTCACAGGGTAAAAGAAGGATCACTGCTTTGAAAGACAGATACTGCTTATAACTCACCTATTGAGGAAGTTTTAGGGAACAAGGTGGGATTTCTAAGGCCTTGAGCAACCTGGTCTAGTGGGAGGTGTCCCTACCCATGGAAGGGGGGGGTTGGGACTAGATGATCTTTAAGGTCCCTTCCAGTCGGTAACATTCTATGATACTTCTGCTAGAGCCAGAAGTCCTATGAACAGCCTACAGGCAAAACAAATACACATTTCTCACAGGGTAAACTAACTGCTTCTCACTGGTCCTACTTTAGTTGCTGCCTCCAAAGGCAGTTTTGTTGTTGCTTTTTAAACAGATTGCCTCAGAGTTGATGGAGAGATAACTTCCGTGGAATAACAAGCTCTGCAGCCCTTTAGTCATCCTACATGCATCAAGCATGCAGCAGTCTCAAGAGGTCTTGTAGTATTGCCCATGCCAGATCAGCTCTGCCTTCTCCTGACCCCTGAGTTGCCTAGTGCTAGGTGCTTGTTTTCCATGCTCAGCCACTTCCAGCTCTTCCCACTCAGAACTGCATTACTTGGGGTATTTTTGTACCTACCCTTAAAACAGGAGGTCTGTCCCACTTGGCCTCAGGTATCTTTCTGGGTACCCCACTGCATACTACACAAACACAGGCACTCACTGAGTCACCAGTTCAGCCAGGAACAGGCTGAGGTGTGAGCTGTGAGATATGGAGGGCCTGCAACAACAGACAACAGGCTTGGCACAGCACAAGGCATTAAGGAAGACAAAGCCCAACCTCAGCATGAAACCATACCTGACTTCCATGTGTGTTTGTGTAAGGCAGGCAGCTCTTGAGGACACTGTCATGTTTTTATGTGTATTTAAACAGAGCCTAATACAACAAAGTCCTTAATCCAAACCAGAGCTCTTAAGTATCACAGTAATGCAAATTAAATAACACTAATAATACACTTTCCCTCTCTACTCACCAGGTCAAGCCCCTTGTTGTCATTGCTGGGAGGGAGCTGGGTTTCACATCAGGCTGGGACACATCTTCAGACTAAGCTCAGATAGTTACTGCCCATTAGCCAGGCTGCCCTGCTGGACCTGCAATCATGCCTCCTCCTAAGAGGAGAAGTATGTTTAGTCTATACCCAAGAGAAAAGTTAATGTCATTTATCCTGTGTTTGCCCCAGCTAAAAGCACATGTTTGTACAATTACCAGGGTTCAGCTAACACTAGTATTTTTGCATGCCACAGCAATTTGGCTGTGTCAAAATCTATAGGACCTTTTTTTAGAAAACATATTAAATGGAGTTGGTAAAGTTCTCAGCAGACATTTGCTGAATGTGTACTTTTTAAAATAGTCTATGCCAATTGCTGTCCCTAAATTTAATGAAAGTTCTAAGACTTCCAGCAAAATATTTCTGATCCCAAAAGAAAATACGTTTCAGTCATTTCCATCTATTCTGTAATCCAACATTATTAGTTGGCCCATCTCCCACACGCAGAGTGCTGTACAGCAGGTAATCCTACAGACACAAAGTTTGTCACAGTTCATCTCCTTCCACGAAACTGCACTAGAGTGAATGATAACTGAGGATCTGCTCGTGAATGAGCAACTCACCTCTTCTAGTTACAAGAGGCAGGGAAGAACTATTAAAATAATTAAACATACACATCTACATCATTAATCAGTAACAAAATTTTACTAAAAAAATTACAAACAGTATTTGACCACTCACTGAACTTGGCTGACAGTAGAAAACCACCTTCACAAATCATATCACTGTCAGAAAAACATAATTAGATGCATTATTTCCAAGTAATATAGAAAATAATATGTATAGAACAAACATGCAGCATTCGAACAATTACATTCAACAGATGTCTTCAGTTAGCTGCTCCTATACAGGCAATATCATTTGAGAAGAGGGTCCAGACAGAACACAAGATCAGCATTGTGCCTTTTAGCACTGCGAAGTTTTAAAGAGGTTTAAGAAGGGAAGCAAGATTGTAAGTTTGCTTATCAGTAACAGCTTTTTTGGAAGGCAAATGTTGAGAAAGATGAGCGATATTGTGATAAGACTAAAAGTATGTCTTTTGGTAGAACATTTGATGAGGAGTTCTGTAGGTAAATGCACTGGCTTAATGGTCGCTTTCATATTGAAACAGTATCCTCAGCGGGATTTTCTTCCTCAGCTGCTCTCAGTCCCCTCCCCCAGCTCTGTGACATGAGAAATGCAGTGTTCTTAATGACTGGAGCAGGAGGGATCTTGTTATTGTGTCTGCATCACCCCTCCAGGACACAGTTCAGTAGAAGTTTGTCATGTGGCTGAGCAGAAACGATGAATGCAGGTTTTATGAAGTTCATTCCCCAAATACAAAGGAACAGGGGAAAAAAACCCACCACATTCATGGCTACAGGCTGCGAGAGTACACAGTTCACAGCCGGAGCTCTACATTGATCACTGTCAAGCTGCTGGGCTGCAATGCACCTGCAAGTCCCCCACTCCCTGAACAGCAAGCCTTTACCTGCACTCCCACCTGCATTCGCAGCATCTCCCCCCTTACCCATCTCCTTCTTTCTCACCCCTCTTCTCTCCTAGCTGAGGGCATTCGGTGCTTTAGTATCCCTCTGATACCTGGCTTGGATCTGAGGAGAGCTAAATCACCCCTCTGCTTAGAGGCACGTGGAGATTCACCAGTTAATACCCCCACAGGCTTGTTTCTCTGCTGCCCTTGCTTGCCTTACCTTGGGTATTGATTCATTTCCTGTTTGCTCCCAGCAGCCGCCTCCTTTGCTTTAACTCCGGGACATTATGCAGGCTAATATCAAACAGGTGGAAGAGGTAAACATTTTAAAAAAACCCAAAAAACCTCCAAACAACCCAACATGTCCTTCCTCTCCTCAATGGGCATGATGATATTGTCAGGAAATGGGTAATAGCTGCAGGTGCTAGAAAAAGAACTACATGTATAGGAATGCCTGGAGTTTGAGTGTTGAAAATATACAGACAAATAGCTTTTACTGTGAATAGTTTATTCTAAATAGGTAAGCACTAATGCAAGGTCTCCTTGACAAATCACCCCAAGCACACCTCTGCCGTATCAGCAGTCATCTCACTCTAAGCAAGTCCCTCAGCATCATAGAGTGGTTTGCATTGGAAGGGGCTTTAAAGATCATCTCTTTCCCACCCTTCTGCCATGGGCAGTGACACCTTCCACTAGACCAGGTTGCTGAAAGTCCCATTTAACCTGGTCTTGAACCCTTACAGGGATGCGGCATCCACAGTTTCTCTGGGCAACCTGTTCCAGTGCCTCACTACCCTCACAGTAAAGAGTTTCTTCCTCATATATAACCTAAACCTACCCTCTTTCAGCTTAAAGTCCCTCTCCATGTCTCTTGTAGCCCCCTTTAGGAAGGCCACAATAAGCTCTCCCCAGAGCCTTCTCTTCTCCAAGCTGAACAATCCCAACTCTCTCAGCCTCTCCTCATAGGAAAGGTGCTCCAGCCCTCTGATCATCTTCGTGGCCCTTCTCTGGATGCATTTCAACAGGTCTGTGTTCTTCTTGTGCTGAAGACCCAGAGCTGGGTGCAGCTACTCCAGGTGGGAGGAATGAGGGTTTGGGGCAGCCAGGCTGGCTCCCAGTGCAGTTCCCAAATACACATCAGCACAGGGTCAAAACCTGGACTGGGAACTGCCACGCCCTCACCTCCCCAGCTGCCACCTTATCCTGATCTGTCCCCCGTGTGTTTCTCTCTGCAGGATTTGGGGCCTTGGTTGCAGGAAGCAGGTGACAGTACTGATAAAAAGCAAATGCCCTCCTGCTGTAGTATGTCCATAGGCAAGTCTGAGTGTAGCTATGTGTGCACACACTGATCTGATCTGACCATTTGAGGTTCATGGATGCATCAGATGCTGGGCTTTATAGGTTAGGCACCCAGCTTAAGAATTTTCTGACGTGCTGGATCATTTAGTTTGTTGGCATCTTTGTGACAATAACTTGAGGTGCTCTTTTCCCTAGAAGGAAGACAAGCAAGGCATAATGATATCAGGAATTGCTCCCTTGGCTTTACTTGTCCACTCAAATTTGGGAAACCATATCCCTGAGCCCATTTCACCAGCTTTACTTTGGAAATCACTATCATTGTTAGCTGTCAATAACTCACTCCATTTACTGCTCTCAGGTGGGCAGGAGGACACGGCAGACTCTGAGCCGGGTAAGGTTACTGCATGATAACAGCAATTCTTAAGTCAAATAGGATAATGAGGCTCTCCCTAGATGGTGACAAGTTTTGGATTTCCCATAGAAACGTGTGATTGTGCCTGTGTCTTTGCCCGCTGTGTTGTGGACTCTCCCCCTCTTCTTCTCCACAGGTCTGGTTCCCCAGCCCCAGCCCCAGCAGTGGTAGAGCTGAGTGGCTGTGGGCACTTGATGCTGATTAAATTCTGCTGACTGAGGAAGATGTCAAATTCTACCCAAAGCAGAGAGCCGCCAAGGAAAAGCTGCTTTTCTTTGCTTTTGACAGCTGGAGCCATGAATTTAAGCAGAGGTCTCACCTTCAGGCAAGTCAACAGCTGGGCAGGGAGCAGTCTCTCTTAAAGAGAGAGTGCACCGTATTTTGCTAGAGTTCAGTGTTGCCAGGAGGTGAAAGAGTTGAAGTGCTAGAGAACATTTATGTAAAACCCCAGGTGCAGCTGGGCTTTTTGTTGTCGGTTTGTTTTTGTTTTTTTTTTTTTTTTTACTAGAGAAAGACCAAGTAACAAACAAGAAAGAGGAAATGAAAACAGTCTTAATTCCCACCCTTGGTGTTTCTCATCTTTCATTTCCCCTGCTGTATGAACAAGGAGAAGATGCAGCTTGTGTCTGTACAGGAAGTTCCTGAACCCAAAGTCCTTTTGCTAAGGTGTCCATGCACTGCGTCACATCTATATTTATACTTTAACTACTATTTTTATTTTTATATGTATGCCATGCCATTCTTCAGGAAACAGTGGCTCTATTGATCAGTAATGGGGTCCATAAGACTCTTCCCTGTTTCTAAATCTGTCTGTGCACAATAGCCATCCAATGCTCTTTCTGCTGAGGAACTGCTTCTTGCCTTTGCAGTGTGAAACCTGCATGCTCAGTTCAGGGGCCAGTGGATGGGAGTTCCCATAACAAAATATCACTGCCCTAACTAAATGCCCATCACTGCAAATATTACTGGCAGTATCACCTGAATGACTGAGGGCTGAATGGCACTAAAATATAATTAGGCTTCACTCACACACTATACTTTCTGAGTCCAAAAGAGAAACTTTGTCACTGCAGGGCCAGGCTTTGTGATTTTCAGTCCCATGGAGCAGAAACCAGGACCCAGAGGTGGTTCAGACCTTCTAGGAGGCTGTGACAGACACAAATTGGATCTAAATGCAGTGGGAAATACATAGCACACAGTCACATTGCCACTGTCACATCATGTAGTTCATGTGTGCGGCATCTTAGCAGGTGCGACCGGCCAGAAGTGTGAAATGCAGTGGAGCCTTGCTATTGCCATTTCCTACCCTCCATAAAGCCACAGCTGCTACACAGCTGCTCTGGCCACCAGACAAGAAATTTGGGGGTACTGTCAAACCCTCTTGTGGGAAAGATAGCTTTAGAAAAGGACTAGATACTAGTTGGACCAAAAAGAAAGTGTATAGCTGTCTAGTTTGCAGTCAGATGGTAAGGGACATCCTGGGCTCCACATGCTGATCTCAGGGATGTTTATGTACTTGATGCAGTAGCTGCCTAGTGCAAAATGCACCAGCAATCCTGAGCAGGCCAGGGAAGCCAAGGCTCTGGCTAGTGATGGTCCTAGCCAGTAGGCATCATAACCATAATCATTCTTTTTCTGTCTGACATTTCCAATTTCATTTCCCTTCCCAGCTGAAGACCTACAAGAGAAGAAATGTCCCACCCCAGTCTCTCCCCTGATCCTTGTAGCACTTTCTAGGGAGGTGGGAAATGTGAATTTTAAACCCTTCAGGAGGGAATTCTGTCTCCACAGTACCTTGAAAATATGAAATGAGGGCTCTCCCCTTGGTTAGGAGCTCTCCCCTTGTCTGTTACTTTAGGGCATCTAATGTATGTCCTGGGAAGACTCGCAACTGCGAAACTCTAGTGTCAAAACACAGATTCATCATCATCATCATCATCAGTGTTGCTTTGAGGGGGAAAAAAAGCCCAACAAAAACCAGCAAGCATCATCATCCAGCTCAACAGGGAAAAGGAGGGAATGGCAGAGAGAAGAAATATTTTGTGTCTTGATCTCCACTACTCTCCTCTGCTGTCGATATGGAGTAGAAGTCACAGTTCTCTGGCCTGCAAACACTGAAGTGCTAGTAAGCACTGTAAGAGTGCTTAAATAGGACTTTTCTTTGGATGTTAAGAGTTGAAACACCTGTTGAAAGTAGGTATTTGCAGAGTTAAACATAACTGAGGCTATTGATGTTAAAAATTCCATCCAGATCCCAACCTTAATACAGGCAGACCCTCTTTGGATTTAACCTGGTCCATTTCAGCATTTTTTCCTAAAATTTTTCATCTTACTTTAGCTCCATCAGTGGTAGAACATTGAAGGTGGTTGTGAAAAATGTGTTGGCTTATTTATCAAACAGACAAGGAGGCAAACACAAAAAAGTTTTCTTAACTATTTTGTTATGATGGCATAGATGGAAGATAAAATCCCATTTCTGCCATAATAGCAATAACTACCACCCTAAATCCTTTTCTGAAATTCATGCCACAATCTCAGCTTTCAAATATTTTTAAATGCAAAGGCATTTGGAACACCTGAAGAAGTTACATTTCAAGTAGAATTGAAAGACAGAGACCACTTCTTGCTTGAAAGCAAGACACCATGGAAATCTGGTGCCACACTTCTTTCTTGCTAGATTTTCTGCCTCATTTTACAGCCTCCTACTGTTCAGGTGGGGCTCTGTAAGAGCGGAAACTTGGATGGCTATAAGTATTTTTCTGAATCCCGTTCTGAAATTCTATGAAGCATCCACTGTCACCATTTCAAGTAAGAAAGATCCTGGGTACAGTTGAAACCAGCAAGACATGAAATGAAGAGGGACTGTTTGTTGTGAGCATTGCAGCTAGAACTGCCAGCTTTGTGATTTTAGAAGAGAAACTTAACCATCAGCACATCGTGACATTTTTGGTGTGATGCATGATGATGTGTGGGTGGATTGCAATGCCACATGTTGTTATTTCAAAGTATTGTCATCATCAGGGTTCACTGAAGCATTGCTGTGTTTCAGCAGAACATCATTATCTCCTCTAGCAGCTTCAGCTCAGCCAATCCTAATAGGTTCACAGATATTTAGTGTATAAAAAAAATCTACTTCGCCTAGATTTGCATGTTAATATTCTAGCAAACCAGATAACTGGAAGCAATTTCATAGAAAATGATTTTAAAATGTAGCTGCATACATTCATAGTAGAGGCCTCATTCTCACTTCAGTCTTTTCAGAGAAGGGAAACATGCCTAGTTACTTTTGCAAATAAGCATGCAGTTTCCATTTCATACAATAATTACAATTAAAGAACATATTAGAAGAATATAACAAAACCATTTTCTCCCAAAGAGATAAAACTATCCTAAAAAAAGCATCAATTACAAATTTTTCTTCTAGTTCCCCGGTACCTTGTGGGAACAAAGAATGATCCTGCAACTTTTTGTCACGGAGAGATGCAAATAATATGATTAGCTTGCTACACAAAATCGATCTGATCTTGAAATACTGAGGGAAATATCAACTATGCCTTCTAGAAATAAAGCTTTAAACTAACACTAATGGAAGTCATAGGATAAAAGCTTTCCCTGCCACATTGAAGATACAGGGCACAATGCACAAACCTAGCTGAATTTGAAAGAGAATCCAGAATATAGTCTGCAGTTAAGTAAGCTAGGATCTGTTAAGCACAGTTGTGTATTCATTAGTAGCTTCCCACACAGGCCATGTCCTGGAACTGTGCTGAGATTATTTGAGCCGTGTGAAGGACCTCTGTGTCCCTATTACCAGGAAATAGTTAATATTCTTCCCTGCTGGGGCCCACATGCACCTGCACAACTGTGGTGTGTGGTTTCTTCTTGCAGCTGCATCTGTGACTCTGCCGCTGCCTGCACAGAGGTTTTAAAGTCTAAGTGGAGAGCTGGTAAGGCTGCCCTTCAGTGGCACTGCAGTGGGTTCAGCAAAGTGTGTTTCTCAGCTGTTAATATAATATCTCTGGAAAATTCAACACTTACCATAAATATACCAATTAATGATGTATCCTCGTAGTACCATTCTGGAGTTGCTGTCTATTATTATCTTGATTTTTCCAGAGGAAGAAAATGAGTCTGTGAGACTAACTAATTTGCCTAAGGTCACTGAGAGCAAGCCTGTGACAGATCCAGATACATGATGAAGACCTTTCCCAGCCCTGTAGTGTGGCTGTTCAGCCTCTTTGCTTCTTCCTTAGTTTGCTATCTGAATCCCTTGAGCAGAAGGAGGACTATTTTTGTCCCAGTTGCTAAAACCCATCATTCACAATATCTGCTCCCTCTCAGGAATGAGAAGATTATGGGGGTCAGTAGTCAGAAGAGAGAGATATCAGCTAGCCCTGGGCTCCAGGAGCAGTGATTAGGATCATCTGTTATTAACCACAGACGCATGCTCTGGAGCAGAAGTGCTCAATTCTCCTCTGCATTCGAGATCTGTCTGGTGTGAGGGTGATATATGGGAGGGAAGAGATTGTGTTCACTGATTCCACAAGGTGATGTGATTTAGAGGAGCTAGATGGTTGTTTTACTCTATTCCCATCATGTGATCCCCTCAAGGCTCGTATACCACTGAAGGATCGCCAGAGTCGATGGACTGCTTGCCCTTCACTCTCCTTTTCTGCACCGTTCCTTCCCCCAGCATGCTCCCCGTGGTGTGGTGGGAGAGTGACAATTGGCACATGAGCCAAAACTGCTGCCTTTGCACTGATGGAGACTTTTTTCCCCCAGGCAACATTTTTAAGCCAAGGATTTCAATGTCAGCCTTGCTTTTAAGAGAGTGTGTGCTGTTATCTTTAGGTTTACAACTTTCTGAAAAGAAAAGGAGATTTATAGGAAGAAATATGATAGTGCATATGTGCACCTTATCATGCAAGACAGGCAGACAAACGTAGCTACATGAAGAATTACTGCATGTGGTTGTTGGTGCATGGTTGCACAGGGAGTTTTACTTATGTTCACGCACAAAGCTACTCGTTTCAAGCAAAAAGACTACCAGGGTGAGACATCATGTAAGTGGAAGAGATGCTGTCTTTGTTTTTTGTGTGTACCTTTTGGTGTAAAAATTCTCCCTGTCTGCTCTAACAGTAGCTGTATTTAGGTTAAAAACACAAAATGTCTCAGCATAAATCACTGAAGTTTTTCCTTCTCTTGGAGACTTGGTTTCCCCCTTTCCCACTGCTTCTTGGCTTTGTTTTATTTAACCTAAAATAAAAGCCTCCTGAATTTTTTTGTGAGTAGGAAAAACCTAACCCTCTGTTGCACAGCAAATGACCCCCACTTTATCTGGTTTTGAAGAACAAAAGTTATAGGAAAGATTCCTGGGAAATGTCTTATTACTGCCATAGCCCCAAGCCTTGATAAGAACTCCATCAAGCGGATACACCCACACATACATATGTAACAGGTGGCCACTGCTCCCAAACAACCTGCTACCAAAAGAGAATGAGGCATTTTCTCACAATATTTAGATTCCATAAACATTTTGAAACTCATTCTGTGTCTTCCTGCATGCTGTCAAACCCCTGCCTAAAAGGCCAGGCCACACTGATTTGGAGGAGAGAAAGCTGGGGCAACAGGGCTTCACTGTCACCAACCCTTTATCACATTCAAGCATTAGAGTTTCCCTTAAGGAATTGAAGGATACACCTCTGAATTTCTCTTCTGGTTTTTCAGCAGCTCTGAGGAGAGCAGCTTTGTCATTAGGTTCACAGCTGTCCTGGGCAAGTCACTTGTCTGTGAGCTTCCAAGCTTCTCCATTTGATATAACTCATGCATAGGGAGTCACCATTCTTGCAACTCTCCTGCAGACAAATACCCTCTACAAGAGGCAAGAGAATCAGGTGGGTTTTTCTCCCATTCATTCCATACCTGGCCCATTTTAGGCAGAAAGCAGGAGCTTCAGCAGGAAAGCAAGTACTAGTGAACCTTTTGTGTCAGCTCTGGAGCACCTGGATCCAACATCTGCCGCTAGCCAGGCCAAACAGGAATTAAAAACAAGAGAAAGATGGCACTACTAATGACGCAAATAATGGTGGGAGGCTCCCAGTGTGCACACCTAATCTAGGAGAGCCTCACAGGTGTGAGCAGTAAGGGAAAAGCAATCCCTTCATCTGCTCTGGAGCTAAGGCACTTGAATACTTTTGTGATACTTGAGGCTAAAGGTTACTTGTTGGCTGGCTTGGCAGCTCCTCAGCCCTTTTCTGGACTCTGAGGTTCCTCCTCTCCAGCAGGTCTCCCATTGCCTGGTAGAGAAAGCCTCGATGCCTGTAGGTTTTGCCTCAGCCAGGGCCTCCACTGAGCTCTGCTGGCCATCAAGTGCTGCAGCAGAGCAGCCTTCACCTCTTGCATCTGCAGGCCAGCAAGCACAGGCTTGGTCCCCAGCACCTCAGCAGGTGTCACTTTTTATCTGTGCCCCATGCATTTCAAAATTGGTACTAAATGCAGTGAAGCCATCTGCCTCTGGCCATACCAAAGAGATTCATGTTATTACCAGTAACACCAAATAAGGCAATAAAAGACATTGCTTAGTTTGCACAACCTTTTATTTTCCTTCCTAGAACTATTTTTAGTTAAACAATTTTCTGCCAAAAAAGCTCTGTCTGTGTCCAGGACTGCCCTGGTCATCGGCGCTGTTACCAGGGACTCGAGCTTTATGGCCCTCATAACTCCAGAGGGCGAAAGGTCGAGCTGTGGAGCCTTTGTGTCAGCTCCACATTTCTCTTTAAACACATGTGAGAGACAAAGCTCCCCTGAGACCCCCATGGAAACTGCCTCCGGGGGAGGGGAGAGGGTGAGAGAGCACTGGCCTGGCAGATAAAAGCAACATCAAAAGGAGCAGGGAGCAGCTGTCCTTCTGGAGAAGCAAGCTTTTTTTTTCCCTTCTTCTTCTTTTAGGAGAAAGAGATTGTCTCAAAGGATAGTCTCAAAAAATTTTGCATGGAAGAAGAAAAAAAAAACAACAACCAACCCACCGGCAAGGGGGAGGGCAGAAAAGCCCCCGCAGAAAACAGAAGGAGGTGCTGCCTGGCAGAAGTCCCAGGCTGGATCATTTAAATCACTTTTAGTGCCTCCAAATGCCCATTGCTGCCTCTGTTTATAGAGTCACAGCGAGAGGCCTAAAGAGAATATATTTCCCAAAGCAACATCTGAGCTTGGGAATGAATCAAAACTCACTTCATACACTGCAAACCCTCTTTCCTCTGACCGAGCTTTTGTTCTGTTGCTGGGTTTGGTGTCAGCCTCCAACCTGACAAGAAAAACCCCCCAGCTTGATGACCAGATAGCTGAGTGTGTTTATGACGGGGGGGGTTTCACGACACAGGCTTTGCAGTATGTGTAATTGCCAATAATAAACAATAAACAGTCTGCATATAGGTATTTGTATATATCAACACAGCAGTGTAGGTGTACTTCTTCAGTGTTTCAAACTGACAAATTGCCCATCTATACCATTAATTTACAGACACAGAAAGCTCTTGCCCTAGGCTGTAACTATTAAAATAGTTACTCAAAGAAAACATGTACCCACCCCAAAACGGCAAGAAAACTGCAGTCAAACTCAATAAATTCAGCAAATCCCACTCAACATCGTAAATGGGACTGACATTGGCTACCTCCTGCTCCTGCCCTTGTTCAAGGGCTTCCCATCATGTTTACTTGCACCTGAAGACACTTAAGAAGATGCTGACAATATATTTCACATTTCAATATTGATTGAAAATATATTTGAAAAACCAGACACTGAGTGATATAAAATCAAGAAAGTCTAACCCATTTTTTGCCAATCCAGCTCCCTCAGTACTGTGAAGCTGAAGGTTTGAAATTATTTGAGTACCCAAGAGGATGCCAGGCTGCAGCTGTTGGAGACTCTTAAACTCTGCACTGGTAAAGTGAAGATGTTGCAAATGGCCTGTAACACATGTTTATCTATCCTGTGCTATTCCTAACATGAAAATACCTGAAAGATTCCCACATGTCCAGCAATGTACCTCATACCAAAGGGAGAAGGGATAAAGGATAGAAGCAATAGCCCTGTTCCCTCACAAGGTGGACAGCACTGTGGGGTGCTCCCTGCCTGCAAAATCCAGTGCAGCATCACTGCCCTGATGCAGGAACAGGATCTTCCTTCCTCTCAGCAGTGTGGGTACAAGCCATGCCCAGGGACAGGCACCCAGCCAGCTGCACCAGACCAGCCCTGCCCTGGTGATCCCTGACACCCTGTGGGGTGCTTCACAAGTGTGCCTTGAAACAACTCAGCTAGTGCAATACGCATCTGTGCAGGGCTTCTGCATCCACAGAGAAGCAAGGGGGAGCACGACCCCATTCACAATTCACCCAGGGACTCTGATCAGCATCTCTTCATGTCTGCACAGCCTCCCACAGTGGCAGCCTGGGGTGCTCCCAAAAAACTATGGTGGCATCCAGGCAAACGTGGCTGAGTGTGTCCAGCACACCCCACACAGCGTGTTGCAGGCAGTGCTGCAGACCTTGCCAGCCCGGGGTACAAGGGCAGGAGCTGTGGGGCGATCTCCTGGGAACTAAGCTGAGATGCAGCAGTGAAAGGAGAGGGCAATGCTCTCTGTACTCTGTACTGACATAGATTATTTTAGCCAACTGGCAACAGGCACCTGTGCACATTGGAGTGTCTTGAGAATACAGATACCTCCATCCGCAGTGCTATCCACGACTCCTGCGGCACCCTCCTCTCCCCAGCTCAGGCATCCCCTGTGCCAAGGGCAGAGCCAGTCCCTGCCTTCCTCACAGATCCAACTCCCACCTTCTCACTGCTGGGATAATAAATACCTCATGCCTGAGCACAGCGCGGGGCCAGGCTGCTCTCCCACTCCCCGACAGCACGTCCAGGGGCGGCAGATTGGCAGGTTGCTGGAGGAGGAGAACCTCGCGGGCTGGCGGGCAGCCAGGACGCCGTGGCCTCCTGCCACAGGCCCTGCATCTCGCAGGGCCAGCCTGCCAGACACGTCCCCTCGTCGCGTGACAGGCCACTGGGTTGTTTCACAGACTAGAAAAGATTTGAGAAGGTCTGCTTCATCACTGAGAGGCCCATGCAGGGTCCCCTTCACTGTCCTCACTCAGCCTGGGGTTTAGAGGGCTGGTGGGTGAGCCTCCTCCTGGTTCTGGTTAAGAATTGGTGCCCAGGGTGCTGCAGATGACTCTCATCTCCCCATGTTTCTGATGCGGATATTCTGTATTTACTCTTGTTTGTGTTTTGCAATCCATTGGCAACATCACCCGCCCTGTTCTCCATCAGTGCAGAAAGGCATGCACCCCAAGAGAGCCCAGGACCCACACTGACCCACCCATTGGGACAGCGGTACATGTGAGCTCCTGTCAAATCTGGATGCAGACAGCCAGTGGCTCTTTATACCTCAGGTGTGTCTGTAGCCACTGGTGGTCTTTTACTCGAAAGCCAGGTTCTGTGAGTCCCCATATATCAAAATGCTACTTCCAGCTCCACTGTCCTGGCATGGCTCCAGTCCCAGCTTCCACAGTGGGAATAAGCAGAGAGCCCTCTCCTCCCAAGCAGCTCTGGTGCCCAGCCCCACTCACAGCCCCACAAACCCAAAAGTTGGCTCTGATGGTGTTGGTGAAGAACAGAGTGCTGTTTTTTCCTCAAGAATGGGCTATCTGCCATGAACCACAGATTCAAGTTGTGGTGAAAGACTAGGGCTGCCCATACATATACACTTTCAGATGTGTCCTCTTTTTCTGTGGATAAATATCTCCAGTTGGATATTTTTGGCTATTTTTCTTTTCTTTAAGCTTTATAGATTTCTCATGGTATTCTGAATGTTTGGTTGGTCCATGAGGTCAGAAGCCCCTTGCTGTGTTGCAGCACATCTCAAGAGTCTCAGACAGGTGTCCAGGAGTCACCCCAGTAAGTCCAATGCACAGACCCTACTGCATGTGTACTGCCCCAAATATCTAAATATCAGTCTAAAATGCAAAGAATAACTGTACAGGACACACACATGCTGTGCATCTGTCTGCAAAGTCTTAAACAGAAATATGGGAGCCCTGGAGCAGAATTTGTTGCAAATACATTACTCAAGCCTACTTGGTCTATTCTTAGTGTCTTCCCCTCCATAGTAACGGGTCATGTTAACAGATTGGTACTTGCGTGATCTCTTTGATTCCTCATGATTATCTCCCAGCTGTGTCTGGAGCAGAAGTTTCTGATGTTGCTCACTGCTGTGGTGCACACTGTACGAAGGCCACTCATCTAATTTCCCCATGACCTTATGGCACAGGATTTGCACCCGACAGCTCCAATGGCTTAGATGGAATTATTCCAGAATAGCTGAATATAATTTCTATCAGAATCTGGACTGTATTTTAGCCACATTTAGCCCTTGACTGTGTTTCAATTATGTTTTACCTTCCACAGACATTTAAAATGCTCTTGCAGTTGCACACTGTTGCAGTGAGTGCAGCCCAGGAGCTGCTCTGATCAGCCGGGCAGAATGTGTCAGTGCAGAACAAGGTGTCTCTGATGGCTGGACCGAAGCTGAGACCCATGCATCTGCTGGACAGCCATCTGAGCCTGAATCTTGCCCTGTTTAGCATGCTTCGTCTGAGCATGTAAAAAATTGCTTGCAAAACAACATCTGAAAAAAATCCTTCCAATTTTAAGGGTAAATGTCCAGAATGTTAATTTATTAAAGCAAGTCCCACCAGACCATGCACAGGCTCTGAAGAAATGGCCCAGAGGCGCATAGCGGACTGAGAGCAAATCCTGAGAGTTTGTCAGAGTAAACTCTTGTACAAGTTGCTTTCTTGTTCTTTCCTCACCGAGCACCCCTGGTGCTCCACAGGATTTGAAAGACCCCGAGGAAGATTGTGCAATGAAAGTGCTCCTGTTAATGCAGCACCCTTGTCAAGCACGTGAAACTTTCCCCAGGGCCTCAAGAAGCCCCTTTCCTGACTCTTTGTTTTGCTTCACCAGAGCTCTGCCTGTACTGAAGGGGTTACTGTCTCGTACAATATAACAGTGGGGCTGACTTGGCTGGAACAGACATTAACTTCCACAGTAAATCTGGCAGGAGCTGGTAATTACAGAAAAAGCAGCCAGGGGTCATGGCCAGCCAATGCTCTGGAGTAACAGAGCAGAAAATCAAAACAGAGGGGGAAGGGAAATCATATTCATCATAGTCTTAGGGCTGAGGTCGGTCTTCTCCGAACTATCAGGAGCCTGTCGTCAATTGTTATGTTTAGAAGGAGCCTCTGGAAGATGAGGTAATAATAATGTTAAACATTAACTTGTTAGTGCTCCCGCTGCACTGCAAATTCACCTCCACCCTAGCACAGCTGGGAAGGGGGAATGAACGCTCCCTGGAAACAGCCAGGAATACGGGTCACTAATTGCACTCCTGCAGTTGCCCCATTTCTGGCAGGTTTCTAGTCCTGACACGCGACCCAAAGGTTCCTGCTCCATGAGTCTCCCATGCTCTCCCCGCCATCCTGCATTGTTTCCAATCCTCCAGCACAGGGTTCTCCCCTTGCCACCCCTCCGGAGAGCGGGTGGCAGGGCAAGAGAGGTCTGCCTGCCTGCAGCGCTGCCTCCCAGCTGGCAGGGACAGCACCCATGTGACTCCTGCACAGGGTGGCAAAGCCTCTCGTATGAAGCAGGAGCAAGCATCAAGTGCCTTCATGGCATCCTGATAAAGCCTGGGAGAAAAGAAGACTGGCGATGTTCCTGCTGTCCTACAACTCCCCCAAGCTCTGCACTCCCACACCGCTCCTTCCAGCCTGAGCTGAAATAGTGGCTGGCTATTTCAGCTGTGTCTGTATCTGTAGCTGTGTCTGTAAGCAGGCTAGCACTTCCTGAGAGTCCATCCATAAAGTTGTGAGGTCACAGAGGATGTGAAGGGCTGTAAAACGCAGGGCAACTAACAGGTAAAATAGTTACTTTGACACGGGAAAAGCCAAAAGCACTTCAGCTTTGGACTTTGGCTTGGGCTCTCACATGCACAGAAACCATCACACCATCCTGATGGGAAACCCCATCCTCTGACAGAGTTGCCTAGATTAAACAGACAACATCCCATTTCAGAAACAGAGGAAAATGGGGCTTTATCCCTGGCCATGGTGCAGTTTGGCACGTACCCTCTGACGGCTGCCTGGCCTCACCCAGCCCTTCTGTAAATGGAGGGTATTAAACCTGCCTTAAAGATGTGCTGAGGCTTAAATAATCCACAATTACAGAGCACTGCTGACATCTACAGAAGATGAGAGCCATTCAAATGGAGAATTCAACTATCAGTGGGAATATAAAAGAACTTGAGGTCTAATGCACAGAAAACATGGATTAACTGATGCAGATCGAGCTGGCCTCTGGAAAAAGTCATTGGCACGGGTGGTCCCGCATGCTGTGTACACAGTGGGCTTGCTTGTGTGGCAGCCCTGCTCCACTTCGAGGGAGAAGCCTCTCGCCAGCTGCTGCAGAGTGGGGCCAGAACAAGAGACCCTTTTCTGCCAGGCTGGCTTTCTGGCTCAGGCTGAATGATCCTGGAGAACGCTGGAGGAATTATTTGTTTACTCATTAAATGACTGACGAGGTGGCCCCTGTCTGGCTCTCTGCACGCCGGCCGGTGCTCAGTGGAGCAGAGGTGGCTGGCTCAGAGGAGCGGTCGGGCGACCGACTGGCTCAGAGAAGAGAGGGCAGGAGCTGTGCATGCCAGCCTCAGGCCACTGGCCCCACCCCACTGGCTGTAGCCCATCAGAGTTTACTCTCTAAGTGGTGCTGGTGTTGCAGTAACCCTGTAGACAGTGCACAGGGCGGTAAAACAGACACCTGTAAGTACATGTAACACAGGAACGTGTTTTAAAGCCAATTATGGCTTTAAAAAAAAACTGAAAAGAAAATTGAAAATTATGCACGCTGTCTTCTACCCACTCTCCTGCATCTCCTCCTTGCATTCATAAAAGCCTATTAAAAATGGGAAAAACGGGATGCTGGGCTCAGACTGGTTCTTAGCTGCTGGTAACCACTCACTGCAGTATGGCCTGCAGCACACACCACACGGCACCCTGCCTCAGCATTCACATGCACTGAAGCCCTCTGACACACGAGGGGAAGGAGCCTTGGTAGCTGTGTGCCCCTAGAGGCCGGGCAGCAGTGCAGGTCTGCTCACAGCAGCTGTGATCCAGCCAGCAGAACGCAGCTTCTGGAGAGGTGAGAGGTAGCCCTGGCACTGGTGGGCCAGGTTGCAGCTGGGTAATAACCAGCTCATGGCACCAGACTGTGATGTACTTGTATTTTCAGGCTGCTTGGTGGGCTGCAGTGCATGCCTGGGGCTGGGGCTCTGGCTCCTTTTCCTCCTATTTCTGTTCAAATAAAAACCAGGATCTATGATCATCTTTTTTTTCAGGAGAATTCTAGCCCAATCTTTGCAGGCCTAAGGTGTTAACATAAGCTTCAGGTGTTCACACAAACTCTGGAGCACTTCTCTGAATTGCAGCCTGCCTTTGCTGATGTGCCACACCATCCACAGCCCACACAGCTGCCCCCAGGACCCACCAGTGCTCTGCCACCCAGGCTTTGAGGAGGTCTGGACGAAGTCAGTACTGTCACTGCCCGTGCAGCTCTCCTGCTGATACACAGGCACAGTTCCCCCCACCTAGCATTGGGGAGGCATCATTTGTTAGAATTAAATATCTCCAAGGTAAAAGGTTCAGGTTTGGACCTCTCTGAGGGGGGCCAAGCCGAGTGCCACTTGAACTTTTTTGAACCATAAAATGTAAGGACACACAAAAATAATAGTCCAGAAATCTTCAGAAGATGTGGGAACAATTCTTAGTTTAAATACAAGTGCAATTTTCTCTAACCTCAGTGTCATGATTCAGCATTTCTAAAGTAAATAATTTACAATAACAAAGGCAAGAAACTTAAGAGGTTTGTGTGGGATCAAGGTAAAAATGAATTTTGCAGCGTGAGAGAGATGAAAGGTAGATTATCATGGAAACAGAACATCTTGATCCTACCACTAAGGAAAAGCTGAATCCTCCACCACAAAACCTAGTCTGAGTCATTGTATAATGAACCAAGCATTGCTCACAAAAACTCAGCTCTGAGCTCTTTTTTTCAGATAATAAAAACAGTGCTGATATTTTTATATTGAGTTAATGGTCTTGAAGAAGAGCCACAAAATTGTACTTTGCTGTACAAACCCCTACTGAAGAGGAGAAGTAATCTGGAGGGTAACAAAGAGATTCTGGATGCACTGTTTACTTATCATGTCATCACACACACCCCCAACCCCCACCTTACCACCACCCCGCAGACCTCTTCTTTCCTCTTTCCTCCCACACCAGCACCTAAACCCACTTGCGTGTTTGTTGGGAATTACAAGGTCTGTTCTCAGGGCTGTGGAGATTTACAGTATGATTCAAAAAAAAGTAGAAACCCTCCTGCTCTCTCCTAGTGTTTGCCAATTCTACTAACACTGAGGAGGAGAATGCCAACATAGCTTAAATCTCAGCAGACCTTTACAGAGCTCGCTCAGTGTTTCTATCCACATTTTACAGCTGGAGAAACACGTTCAAAGGCAGGACCTTGACAGTACCAGTGTGCTTTTACAGAATGGATTCAGCTGCCTCAGAGTTAGCAAGATGAGTCCTGGCATAGGCAGGTCTCCTTTCCTGGCAGCCGAGTCCCAAAGGCAGCTGCAAACCCTCCTGTTCACAACCATCTCCCAGCAGTGCTAATGCTTCTGCTCCAGTACTAGCAAGAAGAGGTTTCTATGGACATTTTGCCTGGGTGGGGTAAAGATTAAATGGTTTGCCCAGGACCAGTGTACAGGTTAGTGTCAGAACCAGGAAAGGTAGCTAAATCTCTGGCTCATGCAGTTAAGGATGTGTGCAGACAATTGGGCTGGGAGCTTGTCATCACCTCTTATGAGGAAAGTGAAAGGGGGAGGCCTCTTGGAGAGCATTAGTGCTTTTATTGCAGAGAGATATTACAAAAGATTGCACAGTGGAACATGTTCCAGAATCAGGAGGGAACTCAACCCTAAATCTTTTGATTCCTTTTGCAGCTGGAAACATGTCACAGCAGGATCCACTGCAGGTCCTAGTGCTGGAAAACAATAGAGATAAATGTACAAGATGGCTTTTCTCATTTAAAAAGCACACTTATTTTTTTTAACATGAAATTGTTTTCACACCAGGCCTCTCCCTAACACTAGAAGGACTGTGACAGGCTGAGGAATGAGTCGATGTGGCACGTGACATGAAGGTGGAATTCAACAGCTGATGGAAGAGATGTTGATCTAAATTATACTTCACTTTAAGGCTGTATGACCCTTTTTCTTACCCTTTGACTGGACTTTCTGAATGCTTCCGACACAGATTTCCATACTTGAACTGCAATATTTCAGACACTGCAACTGTAAAACTCAGTGAGGAGCAGCCTGGGAGCTTGACTCCCTCACCTTGAACCTCCTTGGATGTGGTCAGGGCTAGCCAGCCACTGATGTGTGAAAGCCAGCATTTGCTTGCTCACTCATTTGCTTTCAACCTCCACCCCCCATAGCCATTGAAATGTTGCTTTTGGCAAGAACTGGGGCACAGGGGAGGGACAATTACCACGAGCACTCATTGTTTGCAGAATGTTTTTCTTAATGCCTTAGAAAAAAAAGAAAAGGGTCAGGTTGAAAGGTCAGCTGACCTTTTTGTTTTCTTTGGAATGAGAGATTCAAACTCTTCACAAAATGTTTTATTAGCTCTTCTGAATTTCACTTTCCGCAGAGGTTTTCTCTCCAGGCGATGTTTAGAGGCACCAGCAAGGAGTGCCCACGCTCATCAAGCTGAAGGTGATTTAAGGAGAAGGACAAAATCTACATTTTGGGTAATGGAAAGCAATTCTTCGCTTCAAGTTTTGTTATGAAAGAAAAAACCCACTTGCTTGCTGAGGAAGGAGGAGCTTGGAGAGTGAGCAAAGGGCTGTGGAGTCAGTTTTACATTAGCCCTGGTCAGCATTCACTGGAAACTCCTGTGTTTGATTCAACCACCAGCTACTCACTCACACCGGGAGCGTTTGCAGACTCCCGCATAGATAACGAATGTTTATCGGACAAGCCCACGCAAGTGGCATTTCAGCATTTCAGCCTCTGGAGCGGGATGGCAGGCGAGGGCATGGTCGTGTCCTGGGAAGGCGGCACAACAGCAGGCTGGCATTGAGTGGAGCGGTGCTCCGGCTCTGCCTGCGTGACCCCTTTTCTCCCTGTGGAAAAACACAGAAAATGAGATTCCTCTCCTTTGTGAAGGGCTTTCAAACCTGATGACAAAAGGCAGTATTCAGAGCTGGAAACTATTATTGTTCTTCTCTGGGGGCATTCAGTCCAGGACAGGTTGGAGATTCAGCAGTAAATGAGGATAAGAAAATGCCATTTACTATAGCATATATGTAAAATAAAGGACTTCATTCTCTTAATTTTGGTAACTTTTCTTACCACCTTATATTTGGCAAGATGTGTTTTCGAAGTAATCCAGGTAGTTCTATTCATGCTAATGGCTCTAAGAAAGGCTGATTCCTACTTTTTCATTTTCAGAGTTGCAGTCATTGAGATGTAAAAGACATGGGCACCAAAAAGAGATGTTCCTGAAATTAGGGTCATCAGAATGGTGTGGGGGCCCTCAGGGATGGAGTTCAGACCACCATCGTCTCACCATGAATATATGAATGAGAAGAGAGTGGTTTAGCATACAGCCTCTCTTCATCAGCAGACACTGAAAAAGCTTGAGTTTTGCATTCATGCTTCTCAAAATGCTTCTCAGCAGGAGCAGGCATCACTTCTCCCTCCACATATGCTCTAGCACACAAGTGCCAAGCCCACCTGATATATTGCTAACAGGTTTACAGCTGATTGTGGGGATGTGAGTTGCAAACACAGGCATGTCTGTGCATGGCAATGAGCAGCCCCATGTCAGAGATCCAAGAAGCAGGTCTAAATAAACCAGTGCAACACTGGGTGCAGAAAGTAGCTCAGCTCTTGGAAGCAGAACAGCTGTGTCAGCAGGACATGCATGATGGAGGTAGCCCAGATGATAAACCTGCTGCCTGAGGTTGCTGCAGTGCTCATCCAGCACAGCTGCTGGGCTTCCAAGCCCCAAGGCAATGGTTCTTTTGGTTTGGAGAGAGCTCAGGGGTTGCAACACCACAGTCCATGAAGCAACACAGACACCTTTTCTTTGGAGGTGGGAACAGAGGGGATAGCTTATCATTTGTCCATAGTCCCTTCCTATTTACACCTCCTTCATAAGTGTGTCTAGGTGACAATTCTGTCTAGCTCAGGAAAAGGCTGGCTAAGCAGTGGCTCCCCACTGGTTTCAGCCAACCCCCAGTGCAAGCCATTAGGAGGACTTTACATCCTCAGCAGACCTCCTGCCTCTGGATTCAACCCCCAGCTCAGAAGACAAGCCCAGGTAAGGCTTCTCTTCACCGAAGCAATTCTTGCTTCCTCACCCAGAGCGGCGCTGCCCCGCTGCGTGGCCCAACTGTCCCCTGTGCAGTACCACCAAGCCCTGTTTCACCCATGGGTACCAGACTCTCTGGGTGCTGCACAGGACAGGGATGGTGCAGGCTCATCCTCTGTAGTTTCACCAGACAGGCATTTTGGTCAACTGCCAGGGTTTGGGACGGCAGTTTGGTCCTGCAGAATAAACCTATGGATTACAGATTGGAGCAGCGTGAGTTTCAGAGACAGGCACCCTACGTGAATCCGAGGTACAAAAACAGAGCCCTGACCCTCTCCTCAGGCAGGGTAACCAACGCCCTGGCAGCTCGGCGAGCGGGCGGACTCTGTTACCTAATCTCCAGCTGTGGGCTCTGCGCCGTGCCAAGTCTCCTTTGGCTCTGTCTAGTAATAATCGTTTCTGGAGTCCCGCCAGGGCCTCCTGCCAGTTCCAGTCACACTCTACTAATGCGAGAGGCAGAGTTTATTAATTCATCGCCAAGGCCCATTGTCTGGGACACTGCCTGGCTGTTTATTTACTCCAATATGGTCTGTATTTACTCAGACAGAGCAAGCGAGGGGACTTTGTTTAACTTTGCAAGACCTTCTGCTGGAGGAGACATGTGACCTTATGCAGAACTTCAGATAAATGTGCAGAGCTCGGGAAGGACCTTTTTTTTTTCAAGTGTGGCCTCAAATAACACCGGTAGCCAGTATTGACAAACTGTAGCAAAGTGTAATAAAGGAAAGGAAAACATAATAGAGTTCTCATTTGAAATACATTTGTGAGTGTTTTGAAGATAAAAGCAGAAAAACAAGCATGTACCCTAGGACTGAGGCCACGAGATAGGGATTTGCGCTTTAGGGAAAGGGCTTTGCCTTTGCCTACAGAAAGGGACAAGTCAAGACATGTTAACCTGAGGCCACCCTCCCCTTTCCACCGGCCTCCAGCAGCGTGGGGCTGCAACTGCAGGTGAGGAGAGGCTTCTGCTGAGGACATGTAATGGCACCTGATGGCAGCATGCTGGCTGTGATACCAAGGGGCAGACAAGAAGACCAGTTGTAAAGCCCACTGTGAGTCAGGAGAGCAATTTTTCCAGGTAATCCTGCTGTACTGGCATAACCCTTGGTGTGAATTTCTGTTGGCATAAACATGTCTTCTGCTAATGCAGTTAAAACTGATGGTTAAATATGATGTTTTCTTCAGTAATAAAACCTATTTAAGGAACTCCTCTCTTCTTGTCATTGCTCTCACCTTCAGGCTGTTCTCAGTTGCACCTTCATTTGTTGTGAAATTTTGCTGTGAACTGAATCTTTGCAAGAATCTCCATTTGGGAATGAAGAAAAAAAAGCCAAACAAACTTTCTCCCCATAATACACAATATTTTCAGTCCTGGCTAAAACATCTTCATGTACTTGTATACTGGGCCAACTCAGTCCAGGGAAAGGCTACTGTATTCCTTTAATTGCCTGGTTTATTCAATGTGGTAGGAATTGTGCATGCATGTATGTGTATATACAAACATACAACTACTTACACGAATATGTGTTTTTTTAGAGACAATCCCCCTGGGAGTGGGGGTAGGGAAAAATACGGCCATCTGAACAGTGCATGCTCTAGTCTGGCTTGTTTTAAGTCAGATCCTCAATGCTATTGTAACATGGTTTTGTATTTAATTTCCTGTGTTTGTAACTCAAGCCAACTTCCAGTGTTGCTTGTGTGAGTGTTTGTTTGGGTTTCTCTGAGGGCCTTTCTTTTGTTGGAAAGTGTGAGGATTTTAACATAGCTGTTAACACCGCACTAAAAAGCCTGATCTTGTTTTCACTGGGGCAACAGCTAAATCACCCTCGTGCTCGAAGTGGGAGCGGTGCTGGTTTCCATGTCCAGCATCAGCATCTCTGCACACCAGCTCTGCCTCTGTCTGGGCATATGGTACAGCCATCCCCAGGGAAGGTTTTGCTCCTGCTTTGCACCACTCTGAAAGACCTGTGTGTCTTAAGTGGCAGCCCAGGCTGTGACTGACAGAGCAGGTGGATTTAGTTCCTGCATCTCCAATTTTCTTGTCTTTGGTGGACGTGCCCCCACCTCTGCAGGGGGATGAGCAGGACACACTGCACTGGCTACCCCATGCCGCTGCTTCCTATGTTTGTGCAAACCAGCTAAATGTGCCCAGGTGTCAAGGCAGCATGGCAAAGCCATGTCTGTGTGCTTCTCCCTTTGGCCTTGCCAGTGAGTCCTCTCTGGGCAAGAACAAGGGCACTGCTTCCTCCCTGCTGCCCTAGGTCACCCCTCAGCATGCTGCACACTTTATGCAGGGACGGTGGACCTCAGAGCACGGATGGCACCACTCATGGGAAACTGTGTTTTCTGGGGGGGTGACGGTGGTTTCTGTGGCTGCCAGCTGACCACAGCACTGGCTTCCCTTTCGGGGCTGCAATGGCTTGACCCCTGTCCCTGCCACACCACTTGCAGCTGAGCCAGGCTGCAGCACAGTCACCCCTTCCGCCTGCTGCCAGTGGGGCTGTTTGCACTGCACGTTCCCACTGAGGGCTGCTGCCTGTCCTGCTCCACAGGCAACGCTGCCTCTCCAAATATACACAGTGGCTGATACCATTTGTTTGTTTACTGGAGAAGTTTTGCAATGGAGTGTGAAGAGAGGGATATAAACATCAGGGTACCACACATGGGGTAGTGCCAAAGCAGGGGGGAGGTGACGAGTGGGTTCACGTCTCTGCACAGAACGCACACATTACCTTCCCTGGGGTTTCCTTTCCAAAGGGAATCAGCAGCCCCCATGGTGGAAGGAGGAAGGGGCAGTAGTTCAGGATGCTCTGGTCTTCTGACATGTACTGTGTAGATCATGTTATTCTCCTTTGAACTGCATTCTCCCAAAATGCCTAGAAGTGAGAGGATCAGCTCTTGCGAAGTGGGTACCTGGGCTGGGCAGAGCCCAGCATTTCTCTGCCATAGCACACCATCCCTGTCACTCCTCTCGAGGGCTCATACTAACACCTGCTCATTCAGTTGTGAGAGTGGCCTGGTGCTATCCGTGAAGAGTTCCCATATATATGTTCTACACCAGCCCACTTCAGTCCCGATTAGTGAATTTTCCATGCTTTTGGGGCCTGGGGCTGGTATTCCCCAGTGGTTTATTTGGAGTAGCATGTGAATCCTAGAGGATGTGTAATCTTATGTTGACCATTGGGCTTCATTTGTGTATTTTATTAGTTAATTTTTAAACACTGACCTAGAGCTCTGTATCCATTTTAAAATAATCCAAATTATAAATAAACAGACTGCCTAGCATGGGCTTGGAACAATAAATCAGGAGAAAAACAATTAAACACAACAGAAAAAAAAATTGGTCTTGAGAGAAAACAGACATTGATAGAAGAAAAGGCACACCAGCACATATTCTAGAGGGAGAAGGAGAAGTAATACAAGACTGTAAGAAAAAAAAGGTAAAGAAACTTCACATGCTTAAAAAATTAAAAAAAAAGAAGGATTGAATTCAGGCAATTAATAATGCAGCATTAGCACGAACATCTCTGTTAGGCTTAATTACAATAGATTCATCTTAATGAAAAATCAATCCTCCAGGCAGCTCTTAATATTCACCTTCACTGCTTGTACCTGCTAACCGAGCCTGTACCTGTATCACATTAAAGATTACGCACAGCTGAGCTTTCCCTTCCCCAAGGGGCTGGTGAAGGCAGCCCGGCCATGGGGACAGAAGGCAACCTGGGAACAAGGGGACCCCAGCAGCCGCGATGAGGAGCAGGGGGCCCATCGTCCTCCTGTGCAAGTAGCCCAGGCTGTTTGCTGCAGATAGGGGAAGGAAAAAGCAAGAATGGCTTTTCACTTGGCCAGCTGATCTTTATTACCTCTGAGTTTGGTGACACAGGCAGTGGTATTTGGTTCTCACTTCAGGAAGCCCGTCTGGCAGTGCAGTGGGTGGGAGCTATTCGCTGGCACTGTGGCCTGTTCACTCATGGACCTGCACTGCCACACCTATTCACACTCTGTTTATTCTGTATCATCTCTCTGGCAGCAGCCAACATTTGTTCTTCCAGAAGATGCAAGAAATCTTCTACAGTAATCTGTCCTGGAGAAAACTGCTTCTCTGTTGCCAATAGCAAGTTTGATTTGTGTTCTTCATATCACATCTCTAATTTAATGTTGAAAGTCAATGTTCTTGCACAGGACCATCTAGCTTCATTTACTCACTCTTGGACACAGTGATGTGGCAGTAAGTCCCCTGATTAATTACATACTGTATCTGAAAAATGAAGGCAGTGCTTAGGTGGCCCAGCACACCACTGGACCAGCAGTGGAGTGGTGAAAATGGACTGCCACCACAGCACTTAAGGGAGTGAAGTCACCTCCATCCCTCCTGAGACAGAGACACTCACCGCAGATGTGCAGACACAACGCCAAACTCTGGGCATTTTGCTAGACCAGTTGGGTCGGAAGGCACGGGGCATCCCCCATGTGCCCACCAGGACTGGCACTCACAAAGCATCCATCAAGCTCCGTATAAAAGAGCACAGAGGACTCACTTCTCTTGAGCAAGGCATGCTTGGTGCACACTGCTGCTGCAGTAAGACCAGAAGGGGGCCTGGTGGCTGTATTGGTCTGTAATCCACTAATCTATGAATCCTCTGATTTAAATGGCTACAGAACAGTTTCTTCCTTCACTTTTCCATCTCTTCCCCTCTTCCAGGCAGAAAGTCTGTTACATCCAGTTTCCCTAAGCTCCAAGGACCAGTCCAACTCTTGAGAGACCTGCGGTAGCTCCAGCACACCCTGCCCCAAAGCTCCAGGTTGTGTCACAGGATGGTTTAAATGTTCACGGAGCACACACTTAATAAAGCGCATAACATGCAGACCTTCCCCAGGACCCCAAAACAAGTGACAGAACATTATGTAGACCTTGGTGAGAGTAGTGAACACCACCAGCCTTTCCCCATCTTGGCTCCTCTGCACTGCAGAAGAAGCTCTGAGCTGGGCTCAGGCAGAAGGAGGAGGTCCAGAACCCTTTTCCAGAAGTTTGTAGTTTGTGTCCTGTGAATCACAGAGCCTTGCTGTATATTGGTCCCACAGCTTACATGAGCATGTTCCTCACTTCCTGACTCACTTTTCTGACCTTCCTGCATGGGCCAATGGGTTTACCTGACCCAGGCTCATCTCTGTACCTTCCACTGGCAGCACCTCTGACCCTTTCCTCTGCAGTCAGGGGTTTCCCTGTCTTTCTGTGAAGGAGCAGCTTGCTCTCCCAGCTTTGGTTAAGCAAGCTGACATCCCAGGGAGTTTCCAGCTGTAAGAACTGCCAGGAATGTACACTATTTCAAGAAATATACACTATTGTGTCCTAGATCACACCTGACAGGGATGTGAGGGAGTAAAGGCCAGAGGGGTTTGCCCATATCCTGGGTATTCCATGAGACACCACTTTCCCCCCTCCACCCACCCCGCTGCAAGCAAGGGAATTCCCAGTGGAATGAAGATGGGTGCCTCCTGGTCCACATCCTCTTCACACGGGATGGAGGCGGTGTTTCAGTCTGGGGAAGCAGCACCCCATCAGTGGGTTATGGATTGCTAGGAACTAGAAGACTTGCTCTGGATGATAAAAACTAAACCAAAGTGACAAAGCTGCAGTTTAAGTATTCCAGACAAAACCCTTAAATTAGATGGGAGGAATCAGGAGCTAAACACCATTTGTAAAACACTTTGGGATCCTTCCTGCATTTCAGTGAGCTGCACAGTATAGTCATCTTCCATCTTTCCCAAATATTTAACCAACAGGCCTGCCAAGAGCAAACATCCAAAGATTTGCTCATGTGATGCCTGCAATCGTGAGGCTACCAAAGGACTTGGCATGCTGAAGGGCAAACAAAAGGGGCAAATTGCGAGTGCAGTGCATTTGTGGTTGCTTCCTTCTGGAAAGCAGTGACCTGCCTGTCCCAGCACAGTGCAGCATCTTGGAGCATAATATCCCAAAGTATGAATGGCAGTGATTTGCATCAAGGAATGGTCTCCATGATATCCACAGGGATATTTATGTCTGACTAAATAAACACCACCATACGTGGTGCATTTAGTGCATTAAGTAATTCCAAAGGGAGGCTAGAAGCAAATATTCTCAGGCACCTGAGGGGCTGCCAACACTGCAACATAAAGGCATGACAAAAGGATGCCCACATTGCAACATAAAGGCATGGCCAGAGACTTTGTAGCTCTGCAAGAGCTAGCTTTAATTACCTAGCTCAGGTACTGATAATGCAGCACAGATTAGCTGCTCAAATATTTAGTTTTCTTGGGCCAGTTTTCCATCCAAGGCTGTCTCACATCACTATGGGTAGAATGCAAGTTCTGACAGACCCTGCCTAAACAAGCTGTACTCCACCACTCTCCTGGAACAGAAAGGCTGCTCAGTCTTTCACTTCTCAATCAATGATTGGAAGCTGGTATACCATGCCAACAAGTACAAAGCAATCCAAAATTCCCACCATGCCACCAAACTCTTCCCCTTTTTTCCTGAGTATGATTCACAGGAACTTTTGGTGAAGTTTCATGAAAGGCAACCACAGGCAGGCTGCCCTTTCCATCCTTGGCCTTGTGGAACATTTGATGTCCGTGCCTCTGGCATGATGCACGTGATGCCTTCCATGGATGCTGCTGTCTGGCCAGCACGTTGTTTGCAGGCGGATGTGCAGGCTGAGGGCTCTGGAGCCAGGACCAGCTGGCTGAATGGATTGCTGAAGCAACTCTTGCACAAGGACCAGGGGTTTTTGGGTGGCAAAGGCAGAGGGTGAAGCTCTGCACTGGGGCAGCTGGGGCGGAAAAAACTGTGGTTTCAGCATTCACAGACCAGAGTAATAAATAACTACTACAAAGAGTTGAACTGGGGACTCCACGTACCTGTAACATGGTAATGTTTTGAAATGAACGGCCTCTGGAAGCACTGAGTAAACAGGTCAGAAGGTTTGGTGACTTCACATACTGGAGAGATAAAAATTACACATTGCAGAATGAGGAGGAGCCAAATTCCATTCCTTGCTGACATCCAACCAAAGGCAAACATGGCAGCACAAGCTCCACGCTCACAGGGATTCAAAACCAGGCCTTTCACCACGGCTTCCAAGCACCTGCTATCTCTTTGTTATCTTCTTAGAGGAAAGGATCAGGGCTTATTTTTCTGTATTTCCAGCTACCTTTGCTAGGAATCCAACTGACTTAGTTTTCTAGCACAGACAGCAAGAAGTAGTTATTTGCTGGGTCAGCTTTAGATCCCTGGCTTCTCTATGAATCTCTCACTGGGCTACTTCTATTCTCAAAGAGCCTTCTAAATAACATATACAGTTTCAAGCCAAAAGGGAATTATGCTGTCCAGGCAGCTGTGGTTTATTTGTGTCAAGGTGGGGGCACTAATGTGTATTTGGCCATTCAGAATCACAATTCTTTCAACGTCTTCTAAATCTCAGCTTCATCATTCCTACAGAAACAGTGTCTGGTAACTATTCCAACACCTTAACTATTAAGTTGCTGGAATTGCTTTCTTCTTTCCCTGCCTTTGTGTATGCACTTTTTTCTCCCAGCAGGTTAAAAAAAAAGCATGCTAATAATTTCCCATCCAAGCATCAATATGACAAAACTTACCATTTGCATGTTAAATGATGTTAAAAAGTTAGGTGCAAAATGATATCTTTCAAAAGGTGATGTTTTTATGCTGCTATCATTTCTCCCACTAATATTTCCTTCTGTTCTCTAAATGTTCTTTCCTTAAAGCTTTCATTTTGTGGCCCTGCCAAACTCTTTATATTTTCTTAAATTCTCATTTCCTCTGGCACACAGTTCTTGCTTATAGTTACAGTAACTAAAAAAAAAAAAAAAGAGAAAGACAGAAAAAAGATTTTGCACTGAGCCCAATTTCCAGTATGTAATCTTCTTTCTTAATATTGCTTCACCACCCTTTTTATTCTCATGTTTCTGATTGCTGCAAACTTACCTGTTAGGTTTGGAAACTATTAATTCACTTCATTTTCAGAGCTGTTCAAAAAGAACTAAGCAAGAATCATCCTGGTCTGATGCCTTTTATAAATTCCTGCCTGCTGTGCAAAGGCTGAATTTGTGCTTTGTTCTTGCTGGTTACTTGGGTGTTGCATCTCTTCCCTCTTACACCTCACTCCATTTTTCACAGCACCAGGGGTTTTCGGTTACTCTGTCTCCCCCTTCCTTCCCCCCTCCCCAGTATAAACTGGGGAGTAGCTGTGTGTCTTAACAACACTTAATGCTAATTCCTGCAATGGATGCTAAGCTTTCTAGGATTCAGTGGACCAGGTTAGATAAAAAGGTGTTTTGTGATTCAGGATTTCTTTGGGCTATACGAGCATTCCCTGCTTATACAGGAAGTGGCAGAAAAACAGTATTAGGAAAAAAACAGTGAAAGTACTACTCCTTTCCTAATGGAGCATTAGCACCATGAATGAGGTGAATGACCAAAGATTTAATTTACAATAGTACTAGGAGTAGCAATTTCCTCCAAAACAGTTTTTAAAGTATTCTGATTTGTCACAATACTATGGAGAAATAAGTATATTTCAGTCATTCTTTACAGAGATAAAATGAGTCATCAAGATGTTATTGCCCAGACTTCCAAAACAAGTTCATACTTTGTGCATTGAGTTCTCTGTGTGCTTACCATAATTGCAGACTTAATCACAGTAGGGACACACACACGTACAGGGGTAGCATAGTCAGGGACACTCCCTTTTCCCTGAAAATACTGCACCCGTGCTGGTGGTGAAGCGAGGAAGGACATCAGCATCCAGCTCCCTCAGGCTTCACAGAAGACCTACGTGTCTTTCACTAATCTACTGCCAGTATTTGTAGAGGACTTTACTTGTGTCAGTCTCTTTCAACATTCAGGAAAATATAGTGATGAGTTGATGTTATTTTCCTAGGAAGAGTATGAGGAGGAACATAACAAAACCAGCTGCAGCAAACCAAGACTGTGACAAAGCAGAGAGCAGAGGACAGCTTTTCAGGGAAGCAGGGAGATGAGCAACAGGAGAAAAAGGAGATCATAATTTTTCACTTCATCTAAAATTGTAAGTCTCCCCCTCCTTTAAACATCAAAAAGTCTGGTATCTACTACACACTTCTTTCAGCCAAGGCAGCTTTCCCTCCCTGATGCTGTTTTGCGAGGTGAAAGAGCAGGTGACAAGAGGCTGTAGCATGACTTAGTCAAAATGAAACCTTGCTGCTCCTTGGAAACCAAAGTGTGCAAGGACAACCCTTTGCTCCTGGTGTCTTTTAGACACACACCACAGCTTTTTGTAGCAACCAAAACATCAGAGCTGCTGGCTTGGACCTAGTGCATTTTCGCTCCTGGTGGGAGGAGTGCTGTTCATGAAGCCTGCTCTGGGATTGTTTATGTTCTGTCAGAAAGAGCTGCCTCCATTAGGAAAGTCTCTCCCCACCAGCCATTTCAAGTATTTTCAGTAAGCTTTTCTAATCAAGAAATATTAGGAAACAAGTCCAAAAACCAGAGTTAAATCACACTGCTCTACCTAAAAGCAAAGAATATTTATTTTTGTCTCTAGTTCAGTATCTTTTGCCCTGGTGATGAAGGAGCTGATCCTGTTTTCAATTTTACGTGTACTTATCTTGCTGACTTGAACGGTTGTAGAGAGAAGGAGATGCTAAGCTCTGAGCTGGGAATTACTTAACAATAGCATCTCCTTTTGGAGCAGGAAATCCCTTTAGGGCTGGGTTAGAAAAAGGTGGTAAAGCATAAAGAGAAAGCAAACATAGCCAGCAAAGCCCCCCAAGCTGAATCCTCCTTGGCTGCAAGCCTACAGCACAAAGCTGTGCTCTGATGAAATCTATTACTTTATGAGCAGGGTACCTTTAAATGTTTCTGAGTCAAACATCCTTAAGCCATTTTCCTCTAACTTTGTGATTTTTCTGTATAGATTCAGTGCACTGCAAAGAAAGGCCAACATCCCAGTATGTGAGAGACTTGTGAGGGTACTTGAAAGCAGATCTCGGGAGATACCACTGAGAGCAAAGTGCTTTGGTGGCTCTTGCAGAATGACCTGTAGTGACTACTCAGAACTCTTCTCGAGAAGACCAGGCTTCTGGTGTATTCTTGATGGGGAGTGAAAGCTTTTGATAACTCTATAGGAACTTGGCGTCCGTGCATTTTTCTCCCTCTCTGGATAAAGTCTTGGCAGCCGCCCGAAGTCTATTTTAAACAAAGCCAGTGATTTCTGCAGAGATGGAAAACACATGAAGGGCACAGTGAAAAACAAGCAGAAAATCTGACTGCAGGACAGAGGGAAGCAAAAGTGATAAAGAACACTGCTTCCTCCTCCTCCTCCTCCTCCTTCTCCTCCTCCTCCTCCTCCTCCTTCTCCAGCAGGCAGGGCAAAGCCCCTTGTACTGCACACCACCACACCAGGGCTTCTCACTACACTGCCGTCATGGGTCCTGCTCAAAACTCAAGAGCTTTTCTCTGCTGAGCTCCCCTCCCCTTGATGGTGACCCATGCTGCCCCTCCCTTGTGCCTAGCACCCAGGTGGTGTTGGTGACAGGAGGTGGCCATCACGGCAGAAAAATGGGAGCATGGGACACAAACAGTAAGGTAAAGGCCCGATCCATTGCAAAAGCTCTGGTAACCAAAACAAAAATAAGTTATCTACAAAGAATGTAATTATGGTCAAAGTCATACCTCTGACCTAGGGCCAAAAAAGAGTTGTTTATAACTGTCAGTATGTAGAGAAATGAACCTGTAATTTATGTATGCTGAAACATTATAATTTTTGATCTAGAAGCCTCTTTTCCTGCTGAAAAGATTGGTAATTTAGTCTTGGTCACTTGGATCCTGAGGGATATCCATGCAAATCCTTTCACTAGGCTCAGTTTAAAACATCACGCACGTGCACAGTGGGGCAGTGGGACATGTCTTGGCCCAGTGACCTGTCCGGGCTGCACCCCTCCTGCCCCTGGGATGAAGGGCTGCCCAGGGCTGTGCCCTGGGAACTCAACTCCAACTGGCCAATAGCACACACAAGCAACTAATATGGCCTCACATCTCTCTTTAAGTCCTGCCTACACAAGCCAAATGATCGACTGCCTCCATTGCTTTCCGTACGCACTCAAGATTGCTGTTACACGCTGGGTAGTCTCTGTTTGCACTGTAACCTCTCTGGGACAGGGAGGCTATCTTTGCTTTGTTTTGGAAGGCACCCAACTTGCTCTCAAGCATTCAACAGGCAGTCAAGAAATGATTCAGATGGAGAAGCAGAAACATGACTTGCCTGGGCTTGACAGCAGTTCTTTATCAGTTCTCTGTTCAAATCAAATTAGGCTGGCAAGGACCGAAAGAAGTGACTGTCTGGAGACTGTTTGGTAGCCCCCAAAAGCTGTCGCTGCTTTGTTATTTTGGTACAATACTTTCAGGAGACGTCCACAATAAAAAAAAAAAAAATGCTATCACATCTGCTACTGGTTGGTGTCCTTAGAAGCCATCCCAAAAGACAGATCAAGGACTGAATAAGCATGAAAACTTTGGAGAGAGGTTTAGATGAAGGATAAGATATACTAAGTTTGGCAACTCTATAACCTACCACAAATTTAAAAATTGTGAGTCACTCAAAAAAAGAAAACAAAATCCAAAAAAACCAAACCAACAAAAAAAATACACTAAAAACAAGATTAGAGAATGTTTTAAAAAATACTATTTTTGTTTCATTCTGTCTTTTCATTTCAAATTCAACCTGCCCACTCCTGGGTCCTTGTCAATTTACCAACATTGCCAGCACTCCAAAATGTCTTGCAAGTGAGGCAGCTTTGTTGAAAATCGAACATCAGAAATCTTGCTGCTATTCTTGGCTCTGGGAGCAGATTGTGGTCTGGTGGTTACAAGCATCATGGCCAGCTGAAACACACCCATGTTTGGGTCACCTACAAGACATGAACCATGGATGTCTGGTTGCAAGAGCATGAATTTCCAACCTAAGGGCTAACGAATCAGATGCTAACACAGAAGTAGGAACAAGGTCAAATTGCTTCATGAAGTTCTCTTGCAGAAGGGTGACAACACGGATTGTAGAAGGTCCTAATTTGGGATTTCCTTTTAAAAGGATATGTAGCAAGTAGCTGAGATGCAGTTCTGTGAAACAGAGAGCTGGGTCCCGTTCCAAGTTTTGCTCAAAGGGTTCTCAAGTCTCCCTGTTAAGTGGACCATTAACCCTCCAAAGCCTTATTGTAGGGCTGGAAATGCTGAAAGACACTAGGTGCTGGAACTGAAACTACAGCTGACAAGGCCCTGCCTAGGCCAATGTTTTTCAGTAACTTTTTTCTCCCTTGGATTGTCAGGAGGTAAAACTGTATAATCAGCATGGAAATTCCTGCAGCAAGGGACAAAACCACATTCTATATGACAGCTGACAATACCAGCATAGCACAAAGACGTCTGTGCTTGAGCTGCCTGTACTGTGTTTGACTGAAGATAAACAGAAGTCTTGGAACTTCTCACTGACATTCCCACTCACCATGAAGTTTTTTAAAAAATGGTATCAAAAAGGTAGGGCACCTTTCCTTATGTGCTTTAAGGGCACAGATTCTAAAATGAGCAAGTGATGACCCATTTTTAAATCCACTTAGGGCATGCTCTTACTCTTGATAGAGCACACATTCCTCTACCTCCTCTGGTAAACGTACAGAAAAGTGTTGAACCTTTCAGTACAGCCAATTAATCACTAGTTGGCAAGATGAAGAAGTGCTCTGGACAAGTACCAACTCGAAGCAAGAAAAAAAAAGAGACATTAGAAATCATATCTTATCTCAGACAAAGAAGTGCAATGCACAGAAGTAATGTCCCATTATAGAACTGTGTCTATTCTGAGATTAACGAAAGGCACTACCCTGTTTTCCACAGCAATGAGCAAGCAGAAGCATAAAAGGGCAGTTAACATCCTAACTTTGAACTCTGCAGCACCAACTTTTAGGTTCCTCCATCAGCTCCACTGCCCTGAACCAGGTGCTTGAGCTGCCCCTCAGGCAATGTAGGAAGCAGCAGATGTCTAAGAGCAGAGTACATCCATCGGTGTCCTCAGCAGGGAGACAGCTGGGAGGGCCATTGAGGCACAGAGAACATGAGAAGAGTGTCAATAAAACACTTCTCTCCAGACTTTAAATATCTCACAAGGAAAACTCTCTCTACCTGGTTCAAAGACTGAACGCTCAAATTCAACTGACTGTAAACAGAAAGACAGATTTTACATTCACACCATGCTTTTGCTAGCCCTAAAATGGTTGTATCCACTCTCTTTACCTGCTCTCTGGACTCCAAAATATCTGTGTTATAGATGTGACAGAAGGAGCTTAGAGCATCCTGACTGGTCACATGTGTAGGACCCTCCTCTGGGAACAGAGAGCACCAGGCCCAGATCCTGTCTGGCAGCAGACAATGACTCTGGGTGAGAGTTCAAATGAGAGTTATTGGCTGACAGCAGAGAAAGGATCACCCTCCCCTGCATCTTTTGTGAACCCTGCTTTGGTGGCATGCTCCGAAACAGACTGCCCCAAAAGGTATCTCGAATGAGAGAGCCAGAAAAGCACCAGCTTAGTAGATCACCTGTGGCATGAGATTGGTCCTGAGACGTTCAGTGCCTCCAGCAAAATTTTAGGATGGTGGGGAGTGTGAAAACTCCTTCCAGGGTTAGGCAGCAGCAGGATGAGATTTTGGGGTTGGACTTTGGTTTCAAAAGGCATAGGTAAGCACCAATGCACCTTGCTGGATCTGATTTTGTGCCTTATGTTACAAGAGAACTTAACCAGGAGCAATAATCCCTTTGCCCACCTTCCATCCTTCTCTGTTGTATCCTCTCTGATAAAGTGTCAAATTGGTTGACTGACTCCAAGCACCTTTAACTAAAGATCACAACAGAGTGGGATGTTAGCAATTACAGGCCACATCTACTATGTCAAGGAGAGTTCCACTGCAGATGTGGGCTGTGGCAACCCCCCTCCAGCAAGGGAAACTCCCCCTGGCCAACTTCAATGGCAGCTGGTACAAAGCTGGATATTCTGCTTTGGTTCTCCTTTTCCAAAGGGCAAGCAAACTACTGCACTGGGAGTGAGGAGGGATTAGTTCTGTTTCTGTGGATGAGGCTACTTGAAGGAAAAGTGCCTAGTTTAGATGGAGACATAAAGACCACATAATGTGACATGAGCACGTCAGCTCCAAATAGCAGCTTACATCAACAAACGTTTCTTTTTCTGATAAATCCTTGATTGATTAAGTATTTGTTCATGTTTGGGCACAACTCGAAGCACTGTTTGGATTCCCCTATTATTGGCTCCCAAGAACCATGACTCACAATCATACAGGGAAGGAAGTGAAGGGGAAATGCTTTACTACATCCAACATTGCAGGAATGAATGTCATGTTGTTGTTACTAGTGTAACCCCAGGCAGGGATATTGCCATGCAGGGACACAGCCAGGCTGCCAGACCGGCAGTACTTGGGTGGTGGAGCCAGGTTTCTGTTCCCAGGTGAGCTGCTCCGAAGACACACATACCAAACCATCTTACTGGAGCCTCAGCCCTGAATCCCACAGGCTGCCAGCACCACCGGGGGAGCCAGTGTCAGCAAGCAGGGGGTTTGGCACCTCAGAAAGCCCGAAGAATATCCTGGGTTATACATCTTGTCCACTTTCCTACCCTCACTGAAGTCCTTGGTGGTCTCAGGCAGAAAGGGACTGAGGACAGCAGTCAAAGGGCTGGGTGGCAACACTAACTAAGCTTTGTTATGCCACACCATGCTGGCTCTAGGATTACAGGCTTGCACTGAGGGTAAACGCAGAGCTTTGCCCGAAAGCTGGCTGCAAGTACATTGAAGTCAGCAGGAGCTTTTGCCAGGGAGTTCAGTGAGCTCTGGGTTGCATTAGTTATAGAAATGACTTTGGTAAGGTTTCCTTGCAAAGTGACACAAGGACATACAACTAGGGTATTGGAATATAATTAAGAGAGAAAGAAGTTAGGATGGATATTGGGAAAAACCTTTTGTCAGTAAGATTTATTAGTAGGTACAGCAGTCTCTCAAGGGAAATAGTAGAAAGCCATTCACTTGGGATATTTAAAATTAGACTAATGAAAGTGCCAGCAAATATTCCATGGGGAGCATACTTGCACTGAGGCAAAATGAGCTCTGTGACCCTGTCCTGTCGAAGGAGGGCTTTATGCAAGTGCGGAGGAGACTGGGCAAGCTGGCAGCCAGCTGCAGAGCCCTGGGCCTCCCTGTGTGAAGGGGAGTAGTGTGGAGAGCTCTGGGAAGCTGCTGCTGCAGTAGTAGAAATGATGGGCAGGATCACACGGAAGACTCATTGGAAGACATTGAAATATATTTTATATTGACAGCATCTCAACACCTTCTTGCTGAATGATGATAGCAAGTTCACTGAGGACACAAAGCTGGGAGGAGTGGCTGATACCCCAGAGGGATGTGCAGCCATTCAGAAGGGCCTCGACAGGCTGGAGAGCTGGGCAGAGAAGAACTGTCTGAAATTCAACAAAGGCAAGTGCAGGGTCCTGCACTTGGGGAGGAATAACCCCAGGCACCAGCACAGGCTGGGGGCTGACCTGCTGGGAATGGGGGATGCTGGTGGACAACAGTGTCCATGAGCCAGCAGCGCCCTTGTGGCCAAGAAGGCCAATGGTTGTCCTGGGCTGCATTAGGAAGAGCATGGCCAGCAGGTCGAGGGAGGGGATCCTCCACTGTGAGTTAGCAGTGTTCCTGACACTTTCCTTCATATTCACAAACCTGTCAGCCATCACCCTGTTTCCTAAGGGGCTGCTGGTCTCCTTAGGAAGAGCCATCCTCCCAAACAGCTCCCTGTTCAGTAGTCATGGCATTAAGTCTGGTAGCAAGGGTGTCCAAAAACGGGAATTTCTCAGTGGTGTGGGTAACCCTGCTGTTCTACACTCACTGCTGGATCACGGAGAGTCATGGTTCAGGCTGATCACCATAACCAGCCCTGAAATGTAAACATAAGCCCCCTTCCCCTACTTGTGCCCTTGCTGTCTCAGATTGAGTTGGCGTGTTCCAATACCACAGTGGACTGCGACAACAAATCATGCACAGTAATTTAAAAAGGCGGTGAAGTAAAATGATTGAAACAAGCAATTACTTTACATATTCCATTAATCTTTCCTGGCTATTTATTTCTGTTGAAATTTTTTTCAAAAACTTGCAGTGTTGTAAGAAGTCAAGCCTCATTGTCCTCTTACTAAGAGCTAACTGTCTCCATGAAAACAAAGTTTCATGACTGCTGCTGTCGTGATTTGAGCAGCAGACGTAAACAGGGTCATCTCCAGCCATGGTGGGTGGATGTTTAGTTTATAGCGCTGAGGTTAAGAGTGAAAGCGTGTGACTAAGAGCAGAAAACAGAGGAGTCTTTGTATACATCAAGAGCCCTGAGGCAAAACACAGAGAAGGAGAATGCTGACACAGACTTTAATGGAGAAAGAAAAGAGTCCATTATGAACATTACAGAGAACATAATTCATTTAAGAGAAATAAAGATTTAAAGGACTTATAGAGGGGAATATGAATACTGATGTCAGTGCGTCACGCCTGGTGGTTTGTTGTCAGACTCTGTAGCCGTGTTAGGGTACCGTGCATCGTGTCAGGTGGAAGACAACTCACTATCAGAAATTATTGTCAACTCTTTTTTTGATTCCTGTTGGAAACAGGTTTCTTTCAGTTCAAGCCTCTCAACAGAAACCAGTAATATGAACAATGAAACAACGGCAGCTCTTGCATTTTAACACCAACCTCCCAAAGCTGCCAAAAATTGCTTTCGGGATGCTTTTTCCTCCCCAAACCCCATTTCTTCATAACTAGAAACAGGAGGCAGGGAGGGTGCAAGCAAAAGAAGGAAATGGGGCTGTATCATGTCTGAATTACTCAAGTATGAGAGCACAAGGAGAAAGCTGGTTAGTAGAGCTGCTTCCAAGCTTGCATATACATTGCGGAGACTGAGGACAAGCACATTTACTGCACCATAAAACAATGTTATGAGTGCTTGAAAAATGTTCCCCAATCCATACACTATAGTGGCTTCTAAACTTCAGCAGCCAAAGTCATGAAAATAGACTGCTTTGTGCAGTAGCTTGCGCAACCAAAGAACTTTCTTGTCCTCAGAGTGCTTTATTATTTTTAACGAGACAGGCTGAGCACTTCTTGATAAACATTTTTTCCTTGAAGCAGTAATCCTACTTAAACTTTTTACCTTGTCCCTACAGCATGCAGCTAGGAAGTTAATAACAAAACTCATTTTCCCTTAAAGTGCTAGTCATGTTAGTACAGAAAGTGAGGGACATGTGATTGTCATGAAAGGGGCCATGGCTGGAAAGAAATTGAAAGTGCCCTGTTAGTATGCAGGCTTAGTACTTTAAGAAGAAAGTTTTCTGAAGCACATTTTCTACGATATCCAGTTTCTCTCAAACTAACAATAAAAGAAAAAAATTTTAGAAGTATTAATGTTGCAATAGGAATGTTCCAGCCTATACTGCGTGGTCCTGATGCCTAACCCTGAAAATGTTCCCATGCACCCTGAGTCTACTTTGCCACAGGCAAGTTATGGCCAACTGGTCATGACAGAGCCAAACCAAAGAGCCAAGAGTAATTCAGGAGGTCTCAGAGGAAGGGAGGCTGATCATACATCTGCACGCTTGTCTTTGCTTTGAGCAAGGTGCAATGCATCCTGCTGCTTTGGCAAATGCTTCCAGGGTAGCATTACAAAACATTCATTTTTAAAAGCCATTCTTCTCTTTGGTACAAGAATTATTAAAGCTTCTGAGAGTTTAATTAACGGTGAGAATTTAACCACATGAAAATGAGGAAACTCAGGGCCAACCCACCCATCTAAGTCAATCTCACGTCTGTCCCCTCATATCAGTGTATTACAACAGGCTCTTTCACGGTCACATGAGGCTGACCAGGGGACACACTTCTCACTAGATCTAATACAATGAAAAGAAAAACTGTCTTTTTCCCCCTGTGGTCTTAGATGCACATGTGGCTTTTCATACCACACACATCATGTGTTCATGGAATGAAAGGCCCTTTTGTAACACGCACACACCAGTCAAGGCAACTTAACATCGGGCAGGATTGTTAACTGGGTTCCCTAAAGCCTCCCATGCACACTGCAGCAGCATTGCACTGGAGGAACAATGTGGTTGAAGGAATTTGACCAGCTATATTATAAATCATTCATGATACATGTATCATCATTGCTGCTCTACCCAGGTTAACTACTTTTACTTAGTGGAGGTAGTTTTTCCCAATAGGAACAGCGGAAAACTTGAAGACAGGCCTGATGACTGCTGTGCTTGGGATGGCCAAGATGTTCGCATGTCTGTGTTTCAAGTAGTCATTACCACCCTACAAGCACTCTCAAACGTGGCCACCTTCCTCTGCTGCCTGTATGTCAGAAGACCAGTGAGAACCATATTTCTGTAACAGGATTACCAATGAGCAATGAGCCTTTATTCTTAAGGCCTCAGTGCCTTTGAATACCTGTGTAAGCAGTAGATAAGCAGTCATCAATCAAAGATTACATTTTGCAAATTTGGAGGGGATGTACCTCACGTGTATCTTAACAAGATCTTCCTGATTGGAAGCAGCAGCTTAACTGTGCAGTTCCAAGCAGTAGCATTTCCCTGTCCAAGCATGGAAACGTATCTTCTGAAAGACTATTTTATAAATCAAATTATGCCCATGGAAAGCAGTCTTATCTCAAAAGGAAATCTTGTTCTTGTTGCAGGGCCTGGTATTAGGGTGCACATAAAATGATCTACCAGATATTTTCGAAGTTGAACAACCCAAGTTGTATCACTGACTTAGGTAACTCCAGAATGGGCCAGCTGTGTAAATGCCCTTCATCCCTTAAGAAATAAAACAAGGAACACAGACAAATTTAACAATTTTATTAAAAACTGTACCAGTTATTAGAAAAAAAATCCAAGTATTAAAGTATTAAAAAGCACCAAAGAAGAAAGCACAAAGCAAATATACTGCACAGATACAAAAAAGGAGCTCTGCCCAGTCACCATTGGTACAGGCAGGAGCCCTGGAGGCACACAACCAGGATAAACAAAATGCTACATTCTCACTGGGTCTCAGTCCATGGCAAAGAAGGTGTGTGCACTTCAGGACTAATCCAGACAGAAATCTCACAGGAGAGCATCGGGTTTACTTCTGCAGCAGGACAGTGTCATATTCGGGTGAAAATCAGAAGTCATGGGGAAACCCTCCACTGAGAGGAAGTTTATTAAGTACATTGCAAATTCTAGCTCATCTTACCCTTTTTGTTTTTCAGAGGAAGGACTCTGAAATTTGTTGTTGTTGTTGTTATTGTTTTTAAATATCCCACTGAAGGAGAACACTCATGCAGGAAGCGGGGGGGGAAGGAGGGGGACAAAATGTGAATCCACATTTCACAGTATTCTCATCAGTGAATTTCACCTAGAAACATGGGAGACTGTACTACATACCATGGAAGAGAACAGAAGAGAGCCATGATTATTTTAACCAAAAAACCCCAACATCTACATACCCAACCTCAAATTCAGTGGCAGGATTTTCAAATGCACCCAGTGGAAACAGACATACATATCCTGTGGATTGTTTTAAAATTTCCCTTTTACAAGCCTAACTTCTGGTATGTATTTAAGGAGATACTGACAATGTCATCTTTCCATCACACCAATCTCTCCCCCTTTTGTCATCAAATACTCCTTTCAGGATAGTCTCATCTAAAACTGAGTTGAGGAATCTGTGATGATGCTCTCCTGGAGCCATGTCCATAAACTGGGGAGACTCCTTTAGATTTAAGAATAACTTTATACATGCAAAATTTCCATAATAGATTTTAAAAACAGTTTAAGAATCTACCCTTCCCACCCCTCTGTTCCCCAAAGGCAGCAAAAAGTCTGAAGACAGAACTGAAACATGGCTTTAAAAAACAGCCCACAGACATTAGGTTTCGCTTCCCAGAAACCAACTTCCAGCATGGGATTCGCAGGAAGAGACCCTCCTCTCTGTGGCTAAGGGGGAAGGTGAGGCACATGGAAGAAAGAAGGGTAGAGGATGTCAGACTGCATTCAGTTCAAGAACACACACACACACACACGCACACACACAATTACATTCCAGTGCATTTGATGTGTTTGGTCTTTTCTGCTTTTCCTGGTGGAGAAGAACTGAGCTGTGTAACACCTGTGTGAACACATGCAAACCAAAGAAACAGAGACCACTGAAGTCTTTAGGAACTGTAAAAGATTGTCCTAGGATCTTTTATCAATTCCTTGAGGTATTTCTTCTTGCTAAAACAATCAAAGGCAACAGGTAGGCATTTTTGCAAATGATCACAAATGCCAGTTTGAAAGACAGACTCTTTTGAAGGACATTATTAAAACCTTTGTTGTCAAATTATGCTAATACTCAACAGTGCTTGGTTCATGTGCAGACCTCCCATAATATGAACCAGCATTCCATGGTTCTTTTATTTATGATCCCACAGTAAATACTGCTGGTAAAACAAGGCAAGACTTCCACAAATCTGCATTCTTGTTTGATTCTAGCACATATGCTGAGTGCTTTCCCTATTTTTCCCTTTAAAAATACCCTCAATAGCACACCATTCAGCATGTCACAGTCTCACCATTCCCACAACTTCAGCAGAGATATGGGTCAGGACCAGCAATGGAAGGGTGGAATTCGTTGTAGAGTTGATAGGGTCACATTGTAATAACTGCCTCATGTAATTTTGCTTTTTCTTAAAAAAAAAACCCCAACCTTTCTTCCTAGTCTACTAATGGTCAGGATCTGCTGTTTCCCAGAAGAGTGCCAAGTGCCACACCGAATGAAGTTCCACCTTGGGTACAGCTCCAGTGACTGCTATGGAGCAACTCCAGGACTGTAGTAACCTCACATACACACATAATCCAGGCTTGAGGGGACAAAATAAACAGCCAGTAGAAAGAAAGATGTCTTTGCAATCACACTTTCTACACCGAGAAAGACTGGGTTCCTCGCCTCTATTCCCTTGCTGATACACAGCTCCAAAACAAAGGCTGACAAGGAAGTTTCTTTCAGGACTCCTCAAACAAGAGTTTAGCCAACAAATATTTAGTAACAAGCTATTTAAACTGAAATATGTGATCAGTTATGCAGGAATTCAATGCTACCAGGGATCATCAGCACCTTGAGAGAAGGCTGCAGCCCTACACAGATCCAGCAGCAGCCCTTTCCATGCAATTTCATCCTCTCCCCTGCCTTTTTTGTATCCTATTTGCAGCAGTTTGCAGCTATCCCTGGGCAGTCACTTTGTGATTACTGGCTCAGCTTTCAAGAATTGCAGGAAACAAAACTAAAGCTAACTATTCCCTACTAGCACCAGGCTTGCTGGATCCTAGGATGGGCAGGTTACAAGATACTCAAAAGGGTGGGAAGCTGGGAAAGGATAGGAACCACTCCATCCCTCAAGGAAAGACAGTTGAGGTCTGAAGCTGTTTTGGAGATTTGGGGAAGGCAAGTAAGATATTTCAAGGCTGCTGGCACCATCAGCAGCAGCTCAAGTTTTCCTTAAGAACTGCTCATTAAAAACAGGAATTTGTTTTAGGAGAAAGATCCAACTCTTCTTTCTAAATTGTTAGACTATAGTTTTACAGCACAGAGAGAAACAGTGTCCCATTCTTTTCACCAAAACAAACTAATATCTAAAAACCTGAGCAAGATCCTTCGGCAACAGGATTTAAACCATGTTCTTTGGAACCGTTTCTCCAAATAATCAACCTGTGTCCCTGGCCACACTGCAGTAGCTACTCTGCAGGCAAGATCTCCCCAGCAGGTGCTCAAGGGGCCTTACAAACACAGAATGGGTGACACATACATGAGTGCTGTGCATCCATGTGTTTGTTGAAAAATGTGTGAAATCTTTCCACTATTTCCCCAAGCAGGTGAGACTTTAAGTATGAAGTAGTTGTTTTTCCCCAAGAGAATAACCAGCCTGCCCCTCCAAATCTACATGATGCAAAGTAAGACTTTTGGGTTGACAGAGCATATTTCCTTTCTCTGAGATACGCAGATATGGAATATAATTAAAATATAATATCAGTGGTTGTAAATCTCTGGCACCAGTAAGCAACACACATATTGCAGGAAGTCGGCCTTTGTCTAGCATTAGCTCTATGTCTCCAATGAAGTATTGTTGTTCAAGGAGGTTTTAACTTGAGACCCTGGCATGACCAATTTTGATAAGTCTGTTGTTGCAGTGGGAAATATGGACTGGCAAAGATGTGTCTTTCCCTGAGCCAAATGACTTTATTGAGGCCAGCAGCCTGACTGAGGAACCATTTCAGGTACTTGTTTCTCCACGTTAAGAAAAGTCTTGTCCTAGATAAACTGGTTGGGTCTCAACACTAGAAAGTGCCAGTACCAGACTTATCTTTCCAGCTTATGCATCCAGACAGGCCTTATTGGCCTGTTTAGCTGTCAAGTCAAGGCAGAGGGGAAGGGGAAAGCTCACAATGGTTTTTAAATGTCAGAAGCAGTTGCTGAATTTTTCGTAGTTTGCAGGGCTGTTAACGATGTAGCATTGGCTGTTCCTGATAAAAGGGTCCTGGCAAGCAGAGGAAAATGCAAGCATCACATCCAAGGGCATGTCGCACGGGGAGGCATCATTGCTGCATTGCTTCCGGAGCCTCTGCACTTCCACTTCTGCCTCTTAAAGAGCTTCTTATTTAAGAGTCTTCTCCTTAAGATTTGGCTTCTCAGGGGTCCCCAGTTCAGTCTGTGCTTGCACTACCCCTCAAGCTTTCCCCACTTAAATTTAAGTCCTCTTTCTCCAATGACCAGCGTTTACATCAAGCAGACTGTGCAAAGCAAAGTATGGAAAGCCTCGTCTGTGTCAGCATGGGCAGAGAGTGGCTTCCATCCTGCTGCAGCATAGTCAGCAACAGCTATCACTTAGATCACTCTGGGTAACTCTGTAGTGCACATGCTTAAAGAAACAACACAAAACCAAAAACAATCCCCCCTCCTAAAAAAAACCTCCCACCCTCCCTCTCCATAAAACCCACTCCCAAAAATATTACTTGAGATTCATTTATATGAATTATTAACCATCATGGACAAACATATTACTCTAGCTCTAGCTAGAAAAATAACACAAAAGGAGGAAAAAAAGATTTCCTCACATAAACTCTCTCCTTATGTTTAAGAGAGAGAATATATGAGGGTGAAAAAGGCTTGTGGACCTCTTTCAGGAAGCTAAAGTACATTTTGCCACAGTAGAGCAGGATGCGAATCAAGAGAATGGGGCTGAGAGAGAGCAAGAAAGTCCAAATTTAACTTTGTTCAGCAAACTGTTACCAGACACTACAGTGCAATGATGAGATTACACAAATACCAGAGAAAGCATGAGTTAGAGAAAAATATGCAAAGAGGGGTGGAGAAGGAAAGCACATGTGCAAGTAAACTACTCTTCCGTACAGTAATGCTTATTTTTCAGAGTGGATCAAGAGCACAAGAATTTCTCAACACCTGCAGCTGACATTTGTAATACAACTGACGAGCAATTCTCTGGACAGCTCTTCCTCATGCTGGTTGTATCATTTGAGACCTACAACAAGGTGCAGTGGCAATACGGAAATTTTCGGAAAAAATAATAAGGTCTGTATTGCTTTTCTGTTCATGTTTTACCCTAGTTGTCACTGGGTTTGTGAACTAAGTATATTTAAGGCTACAGAGAAGTAGCCATCAATATTTAAGGCTACTTCCTTTTGGTAGGGTAGTTTCCCTGTGCTGGTCCAATAGTGTCAGCCATACGGACAAACCTCTGAGTGCATACAAACCGGGAACTGATAGAAGATCTCCCTTGAAATAATATTACTGCTGCTAGTCAGGATATGCTTACAGCAGCCTGCAAACACTACATACTAGAGTAATGGACAGACTGCTTGTACAGTGTACATATCAGACTAGATGCTAATTAATTTCCCTGTCAAATCCTGAAGCAAAATTATCAGATGCCTGGGATCTAAGCCTTCCTGACCAACCACATTATAGTAAGAGCAAAGAAAATCAAAACAAAATAAACATCCATCATAAAACTACTAAAAACATATACATTAGCATTGTAGAAAAATGACACTTGTGCCATATTCCATGGGTTTTGGCTTCCTGCTGGCTCATGGGCACTGAGAACACTGAACTGAAAGCAGGCAGTGGCAGAAGCTAATAGCTGCCAGCAAACCCAAGAAGGTTTCATTTTCAGACTGTTTTACTGAAATTTTTTTTTTTAATTGATGGCAATGACAAAGAACAACTTCTTGTGAGAGAGCTGCAAGTGGTGCCCAATGGAATGGCTGAAGAGGTCAGATTTCTCTCACACAGGGTGCAGTAAAATAAACAGTAACCAATTAATAAAACAAGTAACCTGATGGATCTAAGATACTCGAATGTTTTTCATTGCCAAAAATGTGGCGGAATTGAGCATCTCTGCTCTGGAAGATACCCAAGGTATGTTTAGTCATCAATCCCAGGCATCATTTTTAACTAGCAGCCAAAATGACACTCCTGCACTCTACCATCAACTACTACACAGGGCAGAGGAAGCCGTCAGTCTAATACCTGCCTCCCTTGCACAGAGGTCACCGGTGCGGGGAACCAGCAGCAAGCTTTACCAAACACACCCACATTCTGGCTTTCCTTCAACAGTGTTGGACAAGAGCTCCCTGCCTCGCAAGGCAGGCAGCAGCAAAGAAGAGTCCATAAAAACACCCAAACTTGAAGACGAGGATCAGAAAGTCAGAGTCCTCACATCCGGCCGGCGGTGTGCAATGTCTCGCCCCCGAACCAGTGTTTGTTCAGTGCTCCCTGCAGACTGGATGTGGCCTGAAACAGGCGGGCAAAGCTCACCTCTGCCCAGTGTGGTTCCTGTTCACCTCCGCGTTTAAGGCCAAGTTGTGTAGGAAGAGAAAAAGCTGCCACCACACTTGATTTCTGTTCTGCTGATGCTGTAGAGAAGAACAGTTAAAGCAAGGTTATTTATATTTCTAAAATTGCAACATACCACTTCTCTTTTCCAATAACAACTCAGTTACACTTTTCAAGAGCAGACACTTTAATCCCATCAGCATAACAAGGGGGTGCAGCAAGGGATGAGGGGAGAGAGGGAAATGATAAGTTCTCCAGAAATAATTGTAGCTCTAACATTACAAAAAGAAAAGAGCAGACCCTTTATGCATTGTGCACAAGAGGATTAAACTTTTTTTTGCTTGTAGGATTTCGCAGAGTTTAGCCAAGTGCTGTTTTTAATCAGATTGGCTTCTGAGCCTTTCAAAAGCCCCAGCTGCATGAACAAACAACCTTTTTTTTTAAAAAAAAAAAAAAGCCCCCCTTCACCCCGAAAGTAAAAAAAAAGAAAAAAATATAACTGGTGATCCATCTGTAAGTGATTTGACACCGTGAAGGTCAAAGGGTTAATCTTCAATTTAAACCACACTGCTGAGACAGCAAAACTCTGATTTCATCTAGTACAAGAAAACACATTCGTGCACACACACACTCCCCCACCCTCCCCCCACCACATTTTCCTTCCCAGCATCTCCAAGATAATACTGCCCTTTTTATAGCCACTTTTGACAGTAAGCCATAAATAATCAGCCTTGGAGCCCTTTCCTACTGACTGGAGCCAATTAAACCTTAAGCAAGAACATACTTGAAAACACACAAAAAACCAAAACCAAGAGGTTATTTCAGGTCCCATTGTCAAGGAAGAAACATGGGAGTTGAGTTTCAGGGGGACACCAGACTACATAATGCAGCTTTGGGACAGGGACACTGTTCCTCCTTTTGTTGTATGTAATCACCCCTGCAAAAGTGGCTCCGATTATACCCCCACCTTCCTGCTCTTTAATGGCATCTCATACAAACAGGTGGGTTTCTCTTTACATTGCCCAGTCTGGGATACTATTTCACCTCAATAACCGACCCTCTATTAGAAGTCAGTCTTCATTTTCTCAACCAGAATTCCATATTTGCTAAGCAGGCATGATCATTTCTGGAAAACAAAACAAACCAGCCCAAATCTCCGCCCCTCTACCCCCCTCCCCAATCCCCAGCAGACAAGGAAACAGAAGAATGGCTTCCAACAACTTTGCCTCAGTACACAGGAGTTCATAAAAGAGCACTGAAGCACATTATATGAACAAGATGTTTCAACTCAGATTAGCCCAACAGGGCAGAACAACACAGTTGCAAGGCATTTTTTACATAATCACAAATAAGAGAGTTGCAACTGGAGTTGGTGTATTGGAGATGTGTCAATAGACAGCTCTTCAAAGCCCTCTCAGATAGCCATTAAATTGTGTTTGTATTCCAGTGTGAGTAGATCTGTGCCATTTGAATCACAAACACACACAAAACAGGCTTCCAGAAAACCTATCTTCACATCACATCTTAGCAGTGGGTCATTATTCTTGCCCTCAAGACTTAACAAGATGAAGAAATGGATTTGGAAGAGTTCACAGAGATCCCACCACACATTTCAAGAGCACTGTGTTTGTAGCAGAACCTGCAGGCAGTAGCTCTAGAGCCTGCTATTATTTATTTCAAAGTAACTAGCCCTGGGTTCAGTCCTTACTGACTGAACAGGCATTGCTAGGTTTACAGGTGAAAACAGTCTTTTATAAACTGTCCTGTAGGGCTGGGTTAAAAACCACTAATTTGGTCTCAAAAAGCAAGATGGTTTTTGTTTTGTTACTCACATCTCAGTTTCACCAGGTTTGCCTTACCTCATCAAACTGCAGAGATTCTTCTCACCCTCCTCCACACAGCCACACTCCTAAAACTGCTCAAACGTGTGCAGGGAATCACAACATCCCTGTGACATCTAGATACCATGTTTTTATCAAGCCATTACAGCTTAGTCAGATTCCTTAAACCGAGATCTTTGGGTAAGACATCAACAAAGTCGCGTGCAAGAACAAAGTCGTCTTCTGCAGTTTCCACAAGCAAGGAACTATGCTAGGAGAGCACAATGGACAAACATACTGCAGAGGCTCTGAGGACAATCTGCTTTGTTAGATTATTTTATTCTATTGGCAGCCAAGAGGATAAAAAATTGTGTTATAGAGACTTAGTAAGGGAAATGCAAAAGGATGTTTAAAAATTGGTACATAAATCCTAAGCTTGAAATACATCTCAGCTTCACTGGTGGACCCTCTCTAATGGAAACTCTCATGGAATTTTATAAAGTGGGTTAATTTGGGGGCACACAAGAGGAATGCTGATCTGGCATGCACAATTTTACTATTTCACTCTGTTGGGAAAATAAACACATGTGAGAACCCCCATATTAATGTCCTTCATGTAGGAGGCTGCTTTGTGCTTCTCACACCGTAACAGGTTTCTAATTACTCTGTCTCCCCAAGTTTTATACATCACCTTGGGAGAAAAGGATTACCTGCTCTTTCCAGTGATAGGTAAAGGAGGCCATGTTCTGAAAAAAACAGTGGAAGGACTGAATTCACATGCCTCTTTTTTTTTTTTTTTAAGGGGGGAACTTTTTGAGGAAGGTATTGAGTTTTGTTTTTATTTGGTAAATAAGAGTTTTAGAGCTGTACTTCAAGATGGGTTACAGGCCTGCAAGAGAATCAGTGGGATGTGGTAAGACCAATACTGAGAAAAACTCTAATGTATTTTAGTTTATATTCTATTGTGTTTATTTCACTGCCTCTTGAAGTCACTTTTTGGTACAGCATTTTTGTCCTTTTCCAATTAAAAGTGTTTCCCATATTTGCCACATACACTCAAGGAGATTTCCATGCAAGAGCAGAATAGGAAATATTTTACCCTTGTTTCCCCTTGCTTATAAGAAGCATAACATCTCAAATAACTTTTTGAAGAATGCTGACACCATTTTGTTTTGAAGTGAAAAAATAGAGCACTAGGTTGAGGGCAGCTTTCCAGGTTTTATTCCTAGACCTAGTGCTTGCTTGTATTTCCCTAGGTCCATATTCAGCCAGCATTTTCTTCCATGGTGGTGTGGTCCCACACACATTTTCACTGGCCCACATACTGGAGCAGCCCACTCACACTGTCCTCTCCCCACAGCAGTGCTGGAAAGTGAACTAGAGCAGCACAATGATCAAGGCCAGAACTAATCTGAAAAAGAAGTTGCCCTTACTGTTGAACAGGTCATCCTAATCTATCTGATCCATGGCATCATCAAACCAATTCTTGTGCCAGGACAACAGAAAGATGATGACCTGTGAAGAGGAGCAAGCTGGGACTACCTGCTTCAGCAACAAGCCTAGCTAATGGGGTTTGGAGTTTTAGCTTCACTTCTGGGCTGATCTGCTTTCTGTGGTACTAATTCAGCATGGGACAAGAGCCACAGAATGGAAATGGCAGATATTATTTGCAGTAAACAATTTATGGAAAGAACTAAAAAATGTCCTTTTCACAAGTTTCTGTGTCTTTTTCCCTAGATGTGCCTCAGCCAAGACCAAAATTCTCAAATATTTCAAGACTGGGGGTTTTTTGGTGTGGTATAATTTAGCTGTCAGGAAGGACAGAAAACCCAGAAGAGTGATTCCATGAATTTAGTACTTTTTTTTTCCGGATGTGATATGTTTTGAGACATTTTTCTAAGATTCGTAACTATTGCGACACTGGTGTATAATTTCCCTAAGCTTCACCAGGCCGATTTGTCCTTTATCAAAATAATTCAATCCTCAGAATCACTACTGCACAGGGATGAATGCTTTGCCACCTCCATGTGGGAACAACAAAATAACCCTTTTGAGGCTCCCTTCCCAAGAAGGAAAGAAGCCCCTTCTGCCCTCTATACTAACTGTAACTAAAGAAGAGTAGACTTGTGAATACAGTAAGTCAACACAAAGCTGGAAACACATAAAACCATTTCCTATTGCAGCTGCTGCTTTTTAAAGGGGATATCCTTAAGAGACTGTCTGTCTGAAGCATTAGCATGAATGCTTCAATGAGTCACAAGGAAAGGCCATTTTACAGGAAAAGTGTCCTCTGCAGCAACAGTACATTAGTGAAGCCTCTTCCATGAACTGTGCTGAACCAAAAGCCAGACTACTTGTAAACAAACACAAAAAAAACATGCAAGACTTTTACTGGAAGCAAATGAAAGAGGAACATGACTGACCCGACACTTATTCCTTGCTACTAATTAATTCCTAATACATGTTTCACACTGTAAGCATACAGATACATTATCTGGCAAATAGCACCCCAGATGTCAAAACCTTTTTTACTCCTACCAAGCCCTTGCACGGGGTGATCAAAGGGAAGATCAGGATAGGTAATGCACTTCAAAGAAAATGCTGTCCCTCTGACACAGCTCCTTGAATCCACAAGCATAAATGTTTAACAGATTATTAAGACTCATTTTTACACTTGACACATATGTAACATTAACATCCCCTACTTTACAAAGTACGTATGTTTGTCATACACACAAGTTGTATGTGGGTCTCTCTGGTACACCCTGTCTACCCTCTTGATCTCATGGGCAGCTTCTGACTTTGCTGCATAGCCTCCAGAAAATTAAGGGTCATATTCCGATCCTATCTTAACTAGAATAATTAATATGGCCCTAAATGGTGCTGTTAGAGAAAAAGAAGAATAATGGCATATGTGTACATAAAAACATTCTTCCTTTAATGACTAATACAAGTATTAGCAACAAGTTGTTGGGATTTTATTTATTCACTGAATACAAAAATACTTGCGCACCGGGAGCAGTTGCTGACTCATCGCTGAAGGCTGTTTTGGCTGCCAGGTGGCTGGAGGCACATTGTGCTACCACAAAATATGCTTTAGCTTAGAAAGACTAGAAAGTCACAGTCCCCAAGGCAACAGAGGTTACAGAAGGTGTCCCCTACTGGAGAGAGAAACGCAGACCATTGGAAGTCAAATACAAATCTTTCCAGCTGTGATTCCTAATGACCAAAGTATAATGCATGTGTAAAAGCAGCAGAGAAAAAAGGGAGGCAGTAACAGAGGAAAAAAATGAAAGAGGAGCTCAACGACATGGTTTTTCGTGGCGACACGACAAAGAGGATGAACGATCTTCCCCGGGAAACTCCATCCTTCTGGCTTGCAATGACTCTTATATGGGACTAAACTTGTGGTAGGAGGCGTCATCTCAAGTACTGTTTCCTTTCTCATGAGCCTCCATCAGGCTTTGCGACAAGATAAGCAGCACGTGTGTTTGTGGAGAGAGGATATACAGTACTAGGCAGAGGCGAAGAGATGCGGGGTGCAGGGGCCCCAAAAACCCACATATGGGCTGCCCAGCCCAAGCACGGGAGAGGGCACGGACTGAGGCGCTGGGTCTGAGCAGCAAACAGCGACGGCTGTTGCCCCAAACCTGCTGCCGGCGCAGCTGCGCAGGTGAGCCCTTTCTCAACTTTCTCGTAGTTCAAAAACAAACACGCAGCCACTCGCGCCTTCCTCTCCAGCGCAGGCAGGAAGGGGAAGCAGACAGCCGCCATGGCAACAGCCAGCTGACGGCAACCTGGGAAGGGCAACTACCGGCCACCGCGTTCCCAGGCCCCCGGCCTTCCCCTTCTTCCCCATCCCGAGGGGCATGCTGGCTGATTTTCCAAAAATACAGTAAATAACCATCCTGCATTTCCACAGAGCCGCACCTGACACCACTCTGTACCTGTGGCACGGGGTCCGGCACGGTTCGCCCCCGTGCCCTGGGTGCGAGCGTGAGGGTGTAGGAAGAAATTCCCAGGAGAGTACACCCCATACCGCCCAGCTACGGCCGGCAGCTCCAAGAGTTTTTGACTCTTTTAAGGGTTTATTGACTGAACCTGCGTGTGATGGGGCAGAGCTGTTCCACAGCTCCCGGTGTTCATCGCCTGCCCTGCGCGGGCCGCGGAACCCGCTGACCTGCGTTTGGCATCCGTTCCTTTGCCAGCAGAAGGGAGGTGCTCCCAAAACTGCTCACTGCTGCGGAGACCCCCCCTAGTGATTAAAGTCTGCCTCGGGGTTTGCTTAAAATAACACTTTAAAAGTTTTTACAGGAAAAATATCCTGGCGCGGAGGGGGGGGGGGG
>VXAZ01010341.1:0-63934 GCA_013399875.1 Gymnorhina tibicen | reverse complement strand
AGGGGGGAAGGGGTGGGCGCGGGGCCGCCCGGCTGCGCGGGGAGGCGGCGGAGGGCAGGTGCAGGGCTGGAGCCTGCGGGCAGCGCAGCCTCTCGTCAGCAGCGCCGATGACTCAGAGGCTAAATTTAGCGAGCGATATAAACACAGCCGCCGAGCGCAAACACGGCCTGGCCGGGCCCTCGCACGCATCGCCCGCTCCTCCTCGCCCGCCGGCCGCGTCCGCCGGCCTTCGGGGCGCTCCAACCCCATTGCCACCACCTCCTCAGGCCTGCCTCCCATCAGGGAAAACCTAACTGGGCTTAACAGGAGGTGCCTCACTGCTTGGTTTTCGATCACTATTTTTTCTGCCGTGGTCCGGTCCTAAGAAGGATTCCTTTTCAATTGGCGAGGTAGCTGCTGAGGAGAAACAAACAAACAAACAAAACCCAGCACCCAAACGCGGACTGTAAAAGGCTGGCAGGACATTCCTCCTCAGTGGCTTGAAACAAAGGAGGACTCTGCATTTGGGCACTTGCTTTCCTGCCTTTTCACCATAAAATTTAATTGAGTAAAATACAAACATGTACACTCCTCACCATAAATAATCAGTCCACACATCTCATCATCCCCCTCAGAGATGGCACTATCTTAATAAGATCAACCAGCCGAGGCGGAGGACTCAAGTCAGAACAACTGGGTTCCTATCAGCAATCCTTGCATGATCTCAGTCAAGTTATAACCTGCATTTTCTACTCTCCCACAATAAAAAAGCAGTGGGGTATTACCACAATTATTTCTTAATTGAACACTAATTTCTCAGCTGTCACACTGCTACAAGCAGAAAGCATGTTACCACTGTCACAGTGCTGCGAGAGCTGAGGAAATCTAGAACCTGCAGAGACTGAAGGGGTTGTACAGAAGAGACAGCAGCACTGAACACTGATGTTAGAAATACTGCAGAACAATTCACCTGTACTGTCCCAAAGAACTGGTTTGTGCTCTTTATTGTAGGCAATCTTGGTCTTTTGAGGTTGTGGCCCCACTGCCTGAAGACAGTCCTGTGTCCGGCAGGGTGAAGGATTCATGGCACACAGTTGCACAGAGTTTGCACGGCTCTCCTGCCACCCAGCTCCCTTATCCTCTGCCCACTTCCTCTACCAGAGCTGGGCAGGAAGTTTTGCTTTTTAACATTATCCCCTGTTTTAAGCAGGAACATGCACTTAATATATTTAAATCTTTTGTCAGCTGAAAGCATAGAGAAGGCTAGATTAGGATGATGTAGAAGTTTTGTAGTTTTTATTAAACTGATATACAATGGTTGTACGTGACTTACATCAAGAGTTTGTATAGCCCAGCCTCCAGCAGCAGCCTTACATGGCTGCCTGAGGAAAAGCTGGGGGCAAGTACATGCAATAGCTTCCACTAGTACTCTCTTTCAGCATCTAACTAGTTTGAGCTTAGGACTTCCTGAGTCAGACCTGGTTTCTGTTTATTTAATGTCTGCTTCAATGGCCATAAACTTGTCTCAATTCCTCTTGAATCCAGATAAAGACCTGGGATGCACAATATGCCTTGACAAGGAGCTCCACAGCTTTCACCTATTGCATGAAAAATGACCTCATTTACTTTGAGCTGGCTCCTACTAGTTTGACTTGATTTTGCCTAGTTCTTGTACTGGGAGAAATTGGTCTATTCATCTCCTTCATGTCACTTTTGATTTCTGTTTAATACTGCTTCCCTCTTAGTTTGTATCTTTTTTTAGGCTTAGCAGTCCTAGCCCATTTTTTCATATGGAAGTTCCATAGTCCTTCTTGCCCTTCTCTGAATCTTTTCCAGTTCTGCTGTGTCATTTCTGGATGAAGAAAACCAGAATTTCATGTAACATTCAAGATATGGTAGAAACATGAATTTATACAGTGGCATAATTATGTTCTTGTTCTCAGTTTCTTTTCTTAATGTACCAAAGAATACTATTTCAGATTAGTTGTGAAATGGTCCAGCAAGTTTCTGTTAACCTAAATGTCAAGTAATCAGCTCCACAGGCAGCAGGATTTCAAAACATGGTGCTAGGCAAGGGGCAGCAGGTTGTTATGTCACTTTTATGCATGGAGAAGGTACACTTCCAAGCCCACCTCTTCCTTGTCGTTTGTCAAAATGAAAATAAAAAAGAAAAAAAGAAAGAAAATCTGATAACATTAAGCAAAAAATCTGTCTTCACTTCCTCATATCAAATTTCTGACTCCATTGGCCATAAGAATGGCCCCCTTCTTTCCTCAAGCCTAGGATTCTAGTTCCATAGCCTTGAAAGAACTTTGTTTCACATCTCAGTCTTCTGAAACTCACACCCAATCTACCCGCTGCCCTTTGAACTGGGTTTACTCACTTCAGGAGTTCTCTCCCTCACCATGCTCATGCATCCTCAGCTGGAGATTCAAGTCCTGCACCAGTGGGCAATGAGCAGAAAGCAGAGCTGAAGAGGTGACCCACTGCTATGCACAGCAGCAGCAAGCACCAGCCAGCAGGGAAGATCCTGAAACATACTGACCTACTCAGGAAACAAATGAACAAAAACCTGTACCGCAGGTCTCAAAGAGACTGTAGGTACAAGTGAAGTATGGAGCTGCTGGTGCTACAGGCTTAGCTGCAGGACAGTCTGAATCTCTTTTCTGAACATTTTTCCTAAAATATAAAGTCATCATAAAGAACAAATTCCTGCAAACAATTCCAGTGTAAAAAAAGCAACTGTTATGCCCTGAATGTCCTTAGTAATGAAAAAAGCCTGATGGAGTTTGGGATAAATTATGTACATGTATTACTGTGCACCCATTCTCTCACGCCGTTAAGTTTCTGACAAGTGACACGGGCTCCCTGTTGCATAAGTAGAAGTGTCTCAGAGGAGGCCTTAATAACTCTCATGAGAGACAGAGAGGAAAAGTATGCAAAACATAACACATTTCACTTTCAAAGGAAAATAACATTTCCTCCTGGACATTTTCAGTGTCATTAGCTTGAGGCAAACAGGTACATGCCTAGCTGTCTGCCCACAGCCAGTGTGGATGCAGGCATTTGCGTTCCATGGGCTGCTGAAGCCTGTTGCAGTGATGGTAAGACTTACTTGCTGAACCAGCTGGGGAATTTGGAGAAACGAAGTTTTCTATAGCTAGATCCACTGAGGCTTTTTGAGCATGGTCAGCATATCTAAATCAACTGCAGGATTCCTGATGTGTTGGAAAGGGACTTTGTTGTTGTTTGTAATGCACTTATTTACTCAAGAAATCTCAACTCTGATTCAGCATCTGGTTCTCATTGAGGCTTAGCTTTTTTTAAACCGAGCTTTCCAGATGGGTTGACTGAAGCACAAGGAGGTCAAGAGACTTGTCTGAGGTCATACAGCAAGCCAGTGGCTCTGCTTGGACCTGAGCCCAGAACTGTTCAAGGCTACCACTCCTTGGCTCTTAAAGAGACAATTTTATCCCCTGTGAAGTGATCTTATCTCCATGAAGAAGAGATGCGATAAAAGCAGTCCCCTCAAAGCTGCAGCCTGCTTGAAAGGAGTTATTTTATTTGGAAAAAGCTATAGTATTCCAGTGTCTCATTAGAGCCCGTCAAACTGAAGGGGTGTGACACTGATACACAGTGTCATCCACCCCACCCCTGTATAACCCTGTGCTCCTCTGGGGTGGCTTTACACTGCTGCCACCGCCATCCCTGGTTGTGTACTCACATCCCATCTAGGAACCCCTCATGTCATGAAATACCCTGTCCATTCAGCACAGGTCGAAGCCCCTCCTCAAGGCAAGGAAACTCAAGTGCACTCAGGACCTGAAGCAGAGCCCAAGCACTTGTTGCCACAGCCTGGACACGTGGGGTGCGGGAAGCATATCCCAGCCAACCAACTGGCAGATCCCCTAAGCTCAGCTCTGTTCTCCATAACCTCAGAGCACACTCTTGAAGCTCAGCCACAGGCTCAGTTACAGCAGCAGTTCACAGATCCCATGGCAAAGGCACGCTTGCTTCAAACCAAGGAGGAGGTAGCAGGTACTGCTTCTCTTGCAGAAAGCATGGCTTGGCTCTACCTTTGTTTTCCAGGGGCAGGGCGAAAAAAATACAACAGAGAGAAATTTGCCAGAAGTTACACAACCTCAATCAGGAAAGGGGCAGTAAAGAACTCAAGAAAACATAGATGGGTCTCACATGTCATTCTGCAGAGCCCTTGCAAACTAGATCACCCAGTAGCAGGTTCTCCTACTTAGGAACACAGAGTGTTGCTCAAGTCCTTACAAGAAATTCAGCATCTTAAGGAGATGAAAGACACAGAGTTCTAGGGAATGTTGTGTTACTGCTCTAGCACTGTTCTAAGGATGAAATAGCCAGGTTTTAAATTACTGTTTTCTGTTTAACATATTAATAGGAAATGAAACCCTGAAAGTAGTGTTCATGCCAAAAGCAAGCATAGGTGCGGCCAACTTTCTTATTCTTACTAGATGCATACCCAAAAATCTTTTGTATAGCCAAGAACTACAGAATAAATACCGCTTAGCTCCAGAAGCCCAGAGAAGAGATAACAGTGACTCTCCAGGGTTCCCAGTGTGGTATGGGGTTAGACCATGCATGCAGCTGAGTCCAATGACAACTCAGTGATGTCAGCCTCAGCAGCTATTGCCTGCTCAGTTTCCCTCTCAGCCAGGGATGTACATTAACCAGCAGCCTTTGTGTCAACACAACCTTGCTGCTGCAGCAGCAGAATGGGGGCCATACCTGAACTGCTGGACAGTCTCACAGAACTCAAGCACCATGAGAAGGCGGCTCTTGATCTAGCTGGATGCACCATTCCAATGCTAAAAGGCTTTCCTAACTTCCACTGAAAGGGCACACACATTTTCTTTTCACGGGTTCACAGATAAATGTTTTGTAGGCTCCAAAAACGGGCACAGCTTGTTGAAAACCAAGCTTGCTCTCTCTCAGGACTTCATAAGACCACACTGGTGTGACTAACTTTGTGGTATTCTAAATCTGATTCAAGACACCACTCTGGAAAGTTGGTTTTGACTAAATGTTTGAGACAAGCTGGAATGGGGCTTCCAAATCAGGGATTAGTTTCACAGCAAGATAAACGACAGCCCAGTTTTCCATGTCTCAGAGACTGCCCCTTCCAAACCACAGCACATTGTGAACTGCTCACGTGTCTCCAGGGGCAGACCGCCTGCTTCTTCAGCAACGGGCTGGGCAGAGTCATTGCACATAGGACAGAGGGGTTTCTCCACAGGGGATTCATGCCAAAAGCCAAAGGAAATCCTCCATGCAGGACTGGGAGGGAAAGGATTGGGCATGACAACAAAACACTCCACAGGGAACGGTGCTTTGGACACCAATATGTGGCTCAATACTCAGTTTCCCTGACAAACAAGAAAGAATCCCTTAGCAGATCCAAATGCCAAGGCCTATCCCAGGGTCAGGCCGTGGATAACCACTGGCTGAACTACTCTGTCCTCGGGTTAAGTTTTCGAGTTGGTTTGGTTTTTGGTTTTTTTTTTTCCCCGTTTTGTTTTCAAATTTAAATGGCTGAAGGCCCCCGCTGCCGTCCCCTTTACAACTTGTTGCTGTTCCAGTTCAAACAAAGAGCGCAGAGCCCCTCCTCTGGCGGGCCCCGGGGGCCGGGCCGGGCCGGGCCGCGCCGCCCAGCGCAGCCGGACGCCTTTGTTTACTACGGCTCCACACGCCGGGCTGGCCGCCGGCCGGGGCCGCGGGGCCGGCCGGGCACCGGGAGCCCTGGCCGGGCACCGGGAGCCCGACCCCGGCTGCCGTAGCGAGTGGGCGCTCCTGGACGCGTTTCCAAGGCACGGGCATCAGATAGGGGCACTCCCCCGAGATGGAAGGGGTCAAGTTACAACCAGTTCCACCAGTTCGGTGCAGGGCTCCTCTGCCAAGTTGGTTAAACCTTTCCTTTCCTGTGAGACAGCCTGGCGAGAGAGCGGGGCCTGCAGCTAACGCTGGCGAAAAGGCGCCACCGGGGAAAACCCCATTCAACCACAAACAACACATGTTAAAAATCTCGTGGTAGCTCTTTATTCCTGCACTTTGCTAAATGACATTCATAGCCCCATCTACATTTCTACAGGCTAATCTTCCTTTTCTTTCTTTAATCCTCCACCTGTTAGGAGATGAGGAGTCCCAGAATTTCCTCAGCACTCAGATGACACAGAGAGGACCAAGCCTTTGCCCGGCCACAAGCCACACTCTCTGACCAGGACAGAGATCCTCACTTACCTTTGAGAAGGGCTGCAAATGATCCCATGGTTAACAGAGCACAAACTCACTTGGAGTAACAAACTTTCTGTGCCTTTCTGAAGTCAGCAAAATTTCTTCATATACAAGCAGATATACACCCTCTTTGTTGAGCTTGCATAGAAGTGGCAAACTGCTGCCTACTGCCAAGCCTCTGCCACCTCTGACCATCTCTGTATGGCCTGAGATTTCCATTGTACCTCTACTCAAAGGGGAAGGAGAGCAACGAAGAAGGAATCAAGGGTTCTGGGGGTGATGGTTATTTTGTTTCTTTGAACAACAGTGTTTGGTTTTTGGTTTTTTTTTTTTAAGAAAACAAAATCAAGAATCTGGAGTGTGGTTTTCAGACCTGATGGCATCTTACAGCTGTCTTTGTTGTGAGGAAGTTAGTCATAAGTCTGAGACACTAGCTAGGACTGTCTGATTCGTAGCTGCTAGCAAGTCTAGCATGATGTAAATATACTTTACAACATTACATAGAACTACCATTAGACAAAAAGGAGTGTCAGAACAGGCTCCAGGCTTGTTATTTCCAAGATGAGAAGCTGACATAAGCCACTGATGGCTACATGTTCCACCGAACAGAAGGTGCTGGTGGTGAGGGGGATGGAGAAGAAGAGTAAAAACTGTAATAAAAACCATGAGGAAGATCCCTGGAAAAAGCCTCAAACCCTACTGCTGATGAACTGGAAGAGCTGGAATAGCAGCAGCTAACACAGAAGAGCTCCCTTCCCAGGCAGTAAACGCAATCCCTCACATTCTCTTCCCTCCACCTGCCAATCTTTAGGAAGAGTGAGCAATCTAGCATAAATGAAATCCATCAGGATACTCCTGCCATTTTATTGCTGCTGGCAGTCTCTTGTCTTAAACAACAGCTCACTTAGCTGATGCCTGGAGCTAGTCTTCAGAGTAACACTCTTGGGCAAGTAAACCCCCACCTTCCCCTCCAGAAACACCCTACCCTCTGTATGTGGAGCCGGTGGAACTGGTCGGCAATGCACTGCAACTTCCGTGCAATCTGCACCTCAGCACGTGCTTCCCGCTGACCTTCCTGAGGTTCCTCTTGGAGGTGCGGATCCAACACAAAGCCAGCGGGAGGAACATGTAAACGGTAACCCGCACTCCCTACAAAACAGATCAGAAGAGTCATTCTTCCAGTGCAAAGATTAGCTTTTCTACTCAATACACTTCATGGAGGAAAGAGCTGCACATAATCCTAAATAAAATTTTGACTTTGAAGTCTAGTTCCTGAAGCCCAAACAATGACTGTGTACTGTAACACAGTGCAGTAAAACATTTGCCCAGTTTCAAATAATCTTATATCGATTAAGCAGAGCATTGTCTTGATTCCCATCGTTAAATGAGTGGCAGGATCTTAAAATTGATTCCTTTTGCTTGTTTATAGTTCAGCCAAGTGCTGTGGTTTGGGGTTTTTTTTAATGACAGTTGTGCTGTTTTACAGGATCTCTGCCTCAAGTTGTCTCCCCTTAAAGGTAGCAGTATCTTTTCTGTCAGTCTTCTCTGAGTTTTCTGGCATTTAGTGATTTTAGTGATTTGAATTAAAGCTGAATTGGATGCACAAAGCTGAGTAGTGACCCATCAGTTACTAGTAAAATACCGGATGGACATGCTACTTATTCAGCAACTTTAACTCCAGTAAAGAGCCTAAAAGCTGTAACTTTTTGCATTTTCTTCTCTTCACTAAAAACTTCTAGGAGTTTCCACTTCCTATGTGGATGAGACCCAGCACTGGTAGTTAAAAAATGTAGGCAAATTGTAGGATATGAACTACGGTGAGCATTTAAACATCTAGCAGCAAAATCAAATGTGATAGAATAAAGCAAAAAGAGAGGGAGTATCAAAGACAGCAGAAGCAATGAGCAAGTGTCTGGTTCCTGCAGTGGACAAGCAAGGGTAAGAAAATACAAGTTGTCTTTCTTGAGGGAGTAGGACTAAAGCAAAATAATTTCAGTCCTTTAATAAAATGCCATAATGAAAGAGACCTTGCTTGATTGGGGATGCGCTAAAGGGACAGTTTCCTTGCTGCAAAGCTAGTGACTCTGGAGTGCTCTTACCATAGAAGAGTCTCCGTGGCTCTTCAGTGACTCCACAAGGCAACATAACATCCTGACTGGAAGAGGATGGGCTGAGTGTTTGAGTTGCCTTGTCCTGCTGCTCAGGATGCCTGATACCGGGACCACAGCAGTGTGTGAGGGGGAATAGTTGAAACCTCCCCAGAAGGCAGCTGTAGGACTGGTTCTGTGTGAAAAAGCCAGTTGCAGTCATCTCACCAGGCTGACCTGCAAGTCCAAAGTCATCAGAGTGAAACACGTCATCGTCCAGCCCATCCAGGCTAGAATAGTCCTCTTCCAGGTAGCTGGGGCGATCCATTGCTCCTGCAATAAAGGGACATTTGAGGAAACAGCTAAGACACAATGAGAATGTTGTCCAGGAGAGAATGCCTTCTGCTCCAACAATAAAACACAACTGATTTTACCACACCTTTCCTCTTCCCTGCTGCCCATCTGCATGGACAGGAGAGGTGAGTGACCTGTGGTGAAGGTCAGGTCTTTGCAGAAAGTCCTCAAGTGCTGGGCCAGAGAGAGACAAAGTTCACACGTGTGTAAGTCCACCCACAGCTCCAATTCCACAACTGCTCACAAGAAGATAGCCAACCCCCAACCTCAGCACACAGAAATAGAAAGGATGTTTTAAAAAGCAACCCAAATCCTTCCAATTAACCCCATGGCCACTCAGCTTCTTTGGGGTCTGCTCTGCTTTGGCCTGCCATATTTGGACTTTATGGTGTATTGCATTCACTTTTTCCCACCTATTGCTTATTGATGAAGAAAAGCTCTTGTAATCACAAGGCTGCAAGGCCAGATTTTTAAGAAACCCCAGTGGCTGCAAAACTTAAGAGCTGTCAAAGCCACTTCTGTGAAGCTCTCCATTACTTCTCCCTATGAGGGCCAACTTTCCTTTCAACTTCTCATTTCTCCCCTCAGCTCCACTTAAGACATGTCCCAAACTTGGCAATGTAGTCAATTTTTTACCCCTCTTACCCTCAAGCCTACATGCACTGTCAGTGCAATGGGTCATCCTACTACTAAAGAAAAACATGCCTGGTGTCAGTGTTTAAAGGAAGATTTCTGTAGTTGCCACAGTAAACACTCCTGAGCTCTGTTGCAGCACAAAACTGAACAAAGATGGTGGAGGGGAAAAATCCCCATACACTCTAAATCACTATTTCAGAGCTCTTTGCAAACATAAAGCAATTAGAAGCAGTATTACCAAAAATGCCACAAGTCCCTTTACTGTTACCTGTGCATCTAACCCAATTGGAAGACAGACTCCTAAGAGATCCATCTCCAGGATTTCCACCCAGTTCCAAATAAGGCAGTGAAATTCAACTCTTCATGTCTCTTCCTTTGCTCTGGTTTGCGAAGCATTTAACAGAATGGAAGACTAGCAAGAGGAATTTCAGGCCTGAAGGAGACATTAATAATAATTTTATAAGGATGTGTTCAGCACTGCCCTTGGTGCTCCCATCTCCCCCCAGGTGAGCAGCACTCAGGACACCAGCACGCGAGAGACAACAGGACCGAGCAGTGCCAGAACTGTATGTGCAGGGCTCTGGCTTGGGGACACTATGGCTATTTAAGTTGCTGCATCTCAGCAGTTCACACAACTGAGCCACAACTACCAAAAGAGTTTCTGCAGAGCAGAACAGGTACCAGCCCCAGAGCTGGATGCAGCTCTGCTAGATGACAACAGTGGCAGAGCACTCATAACACTCTCATCCGTGGCTTAAAGTATCACTCTGAAAGGAGTTAAGGGCCCCAAGAGGCAGGCATGGATGATCTCCTTGCCAGCTCTTCTGCTGGATCACAGTCACCTGACAGAGAAGCAGGAGGGAATGTATTTTGTCTTTGCAGGAAGGTTTGCCACATCTCATCTGTCAGCCTCACTGGGACACGGGTATTCCTCAAAGAAAGTGCAGCAAAGGCACAGAGCAAACCCCAAACAAAAGAGGGTTTAAAGAGCAAGAAGTTTAACTCGACCTCCTGCAATACGGTCCGGCCTTTTTGCAGAGCTCTTCAGAAATGCCGAAGAGAGAACGCCGATGCGGCTCGAAGGATAACTCGTCCTACAACTCACTGGAACTCCTTCTACAACCTCCGAACGCAGCTCACGCTGGGAGCCACAGACACCGGACAGCTCGGGCTCCGGGTATCTGCCCGATGACGGGCATACGGGCACGGCAGCCCGCGCGTCTCCGGTGCCGTGTCCTACCCACGGCGTTTCCTTCCACAAGCCAGCGGCCAAAGCCGCGGGTCGGGGCAGCCGCACGCCCGCGCTGACAGGCGGCGGGCCGGGAGCGGAGGGAGGGCTCAGCGCACACGTGCGTGCCAGCGTCCCAAAACAAAGCTGGCCGGCCTCGCTTCGCCACCGCCGGCCGCCTTTAACTCTTCCCCGCCCGGGCTCCAGCCCCGCAGATGTGCCCCCGGCCAAGAGGTTTAACACGGCTCCTCCGGGCAGCGCCGTGGGATGAGACACCCGGGCTCGGCGGGGCGGCCTGGGAGGGGCAGCGCTGGCTGTGGAAGCAGCCATCGCCTACATCAGCAAATCATCTGCCTTCTCAGTGCCCACCGAGCTCATTCCTAGCTCGCACCCTCCCTCTTCCTTCCCGCTCCCCAGCAGGCGCGGGACTCCGGGCAGGACCGGCCGGGCCAGGGCTGCCCCGAGGCGAACCCCCTTCCCTGTCACGATCGCGCCCGGCCTCGGAACCGCCCTCACCGGCGACCTGGCTCAGAGCGGCCGGCTCCCAGTGGCGAAGGCGCTTCCCGGGCACTCACCGAGAACCGGGACGGGCGTCCCTCAGGGACGAGGCGTCCCGGGAGAAGCCGCCACCGCCGCCTCCGCACCGCCANTGGGCGGGGGCGGGGGCGGGCCCGCTCCAGCCCGTTCCAGGTAGGAGCGGGGAGGAATCGGTGCCTGTCAGCCCTGAGCGGGATGCGCTGCTGGCACCGCGGCCTGGACCCGCGCTCAGAACGGTCCCACAGCTCCGCAGTCAGCCCCAGCCAGGGGCTCAGCCACAGGCGCGCTGGGCTAGCTTTAAACCTGATGGGAGTGTGACTCCAGCTAGCTGATTTTCAAAAACCCTCTGATTTCTGAGCTTTAAATGACTTAGAAAGTTCTCCCTGACTTGTTAGCTGAACGCTGAGGTGTGAGGGTCAAGGAGCTCTTCGCAGTGTGTCGTGCTGTTTCCTGTAGATGAGTAGTGATACGCAGGACTAAAGAATTAAACTAATAAAGATAGTTTCTCAATAGCGCTTTCTGTGAAGCCCGCTCGATTGAGATTAGGATAAAAACCCAAGCTTCATGCTGCGAACAACAGCTCAGTGCATTTACCCTTACTCTGTCACTGATTTATCAGCTCCCCCTGTAATCAATGGCAAAATCTCACCATGTTAAGAGAGGCAGGACCCATCTCCTTGGCGCAGAGCAGCACCCTGTCAGGCTGTTTTTTAAAACCTACGTAACAAGATCGCTTGGAAGGGAGACTTTAAAACCCAGCTGGCAGCTGAGTAATGTTAATTGCTGTCAAGTCTGCCACACAGTTACTGAGGTTTGTAACTTAAACTCAGGGGAGGGGTTAGATTGCAAAGCGATGGCTAGCAAGGTGAGGCGAATTACTACGGTTTCCTCGTATCACATTGTCCTGGGCAGGCTCTGTGAGCCTCTCCAGTTAAATGTTTCAGAGTCACTGTGATTTTGAGTGAGGTATTTACAGTTGCCATTAATAGATTAACAGGCTAATAATGTTCATTGTCTCCAAGAACCCATTTCTTTATGGTTCTTGTCCAAGTATTCATTTCAACTCTATTATGTGCCAGAAGGCTTGAGCCTTTGCTTATTTACGAGAAGATCAGCTTATGTTTGACTTGTACCTCACCACCAAGTAAGAAAGAAAAAATACTCTTTTCTTTCATTTTCAGTAAGGGACAAGGTTCCTAAATTAATTAAGCCTCATTGTTCACTTTTGATAGTCAAGGGAATTGTGAGGAGGAGCAGAGGAGATTGATATTTAAAAAAAAAAAGGCAACAAAAGGCATTCTATATCTTCAAGATAGTCAAATTTTATCACACTGATGGTCAAGCCCTGGCAAAATGCCAGCTGCTGGAGGGCTACTTCTAATTTGAGTGTGCATCACTATAAATAAAAAATGAATGTGCTATGATTCCAACCACTTATGTCTTCCAGACTGAGTAATAACTGCCTGCTGGTTAGGCTCATTAACAGTAAGAACAGTACCTGATCGGCTTTGTTTTCATCTCATTGAGCTGCAGTTGGGGCCACACTTTATATCCCCAGAGGCTGCATTTTGGGAACTCCTACTGTGTAGAAAATATATGGAAACTGAAATCTATGTATATAATCAGGCTGGATGGTAAGAGGGCTCAGGAAGGATATTTGTGCCTTTCAGTGATTAAAAAAAAAGATATGGCAGCATTTCTAAGAGAGGGGACTCAGAGGGATTCCTTGAGGAAATTAGACATTGTTAAGAAATGGCTCCGAGTAAATAGACCGAAACCAAGACAGAGACAGCAAGTCTGAAATGGAAAATTGTGAACTGGGGGCAAGTTATACCACCAACCTCACTGCACTCAGCTGAGAGAGTTTCTACAATAGTATGGAGACAAGCTTCTTACCTGGGAACAGGAGCCCAAGGGACGGATTCTCTGCCAGAGAGTTTTTGCTCATTAGTGTACATGGTGACATTTTGATTCAAGAGATTAATCTTAAATCACGTGCAGTAGTGTTCCTGTGACATCTGTGGATGGAAATACTGTGCCATCTTATAACCCTTCTGTCAGCCTGCTCTACTGCTCAAAAGAATAGTGAACAAAATTGCTTCTTTTATTTAGTTATCCCCCCCTACATATTCCTTACATGTCTTCACAACTATTTCTTCTTATTTTACTGACAAAATGCTATTGTCAGCATTGTGCTGTAATTGCAGAGTACATTGTGATCTTAGGCACGGGCCTTGTGAGCTGCTCTGCCTGGGTGGGCTCCAAAACCCACACAGGGCCAACTTAACTTTGGTGGGGGTAGTCTCGTCTGATGAGCTCAGTTTTCATTTCTATTTTTCTATTTTTGTAGCTCTCATGGTTGGAATAGGGAAATTAAGGGTAGCCTCATGGATCATAAAGCAAAGGATGAACAAGAAAAACATTCAGGGTTGATTCTATTTATTTTGTTATCTTAAAAACGTTCGGTCAATGGGATGATTTTTCAGGGGGCTCAATCTGAGTGCAAAGGAGTGGAAAACAGTGTCTTCTATCCTGACACAAATCAGTGGATTTACTAAATGTGTTCTGCCACACTTTATTTTTGTGTGAGGCAGAAAAAAAGTCTTGACTTTAATGTTTGACCATGCCTGTGTATTTCTCACATAAGCCAGACTCCTGGAGAAAGCTGGCCTGTGTCCTGATGGAAAGGCTCACTGTGTTCAGCACCCTGTGCTGGTAGGAGAAAGTGCTGCACATTTCAATCAGTGTGTTTGAGAACAGGATCACTTGCTGACTACAAATAAAAGTGAGAGGATATTACTGTTGGGGTTTTCTTCTGAAGGAAGCAAATTTTAAGGCAGCCTGACAGGGTTACTCCTTCTTGCTTTCGTGAAACCAAAACTGAAACACACTTTTTCTCCCCAGATAATGTCATTGGATTAGGCAAATGCTTCACACTCTCTTGGGGTGCTCTGCTTGACTTCTACTGCAAACACCGAAGACAGGAGTTTGCATTTTCCATACAGCCTTTCTACAGCCAGCCCTGCAAATTCAGTCATGCCTTAGAGACAATGGGCTGAGGGAAACACTGACAACCAGGCTTGAGGTGTCTGCGTTTCTGTGTGTTACTGAACATGCTCTTGTATGCTGGGGTCAGTCTAAATTTTTCCTCCCTACTTTTCTTTCTTTCTTTCTTTCTCTCTCTCTCTCCCTTCTCTCCCTTCCTTCCTTCCTTCCTTCCTCCTCTCAGAAACACTTGCTGTACAATTTCATTTTCTCTAAGCAGTTGTCCAATTCTACAGAGCTTTTGCACAGAATAGAATTTCTACTACCTGCTAATGATGTAGGGGGAAGTTCCAAAGAAGATTTCTCTTCCCTTTTATTGAAAAAAAGAGACCAAATCCAGCATTTGCTCACATCTCTGGGTTTCTTCCATTGCCTATATTTTTCCTCCTGATTCTGTACTCCTGTGCACTCTCCCCTGCTTTTTCCCATCTCATTCTTTTGAGTTTTCTTCTCCTTCATTATCTTTCCTTCTTGGATTCTGGACTAACTCCTGCAGCATAAACTTCCTCAGATGTTTGACTCCACTACTGGGATTCCATAAGGGCTATATTAAAAGAAAATCTGTATCTGATCTTTACAGATTTGCAGCCTCATTCTATAAAGGCCTGGTCCACTCCTTGCAAAGACAAACTGACTTTAGAGGGGTAAGATCAAGAATATTTTTCAGTGTGATTGGTAATGAACACTGAATATACTCAGGACTCATCAGATATATTCAGGGCAGGGCAGAATTAGGTCTCCATCTCACTGCATGAAAATTTATGGTGCTGCTAAATGTCACAGCTGGGTAATGTGTAAGCTCAGGGCTTGACACCACACTTCACTGCCTTGCAAGGGTTCCCTGCCTCGTTGAGACTATTTGATTTTGGAGCTCAGTTATCAGAAAACTGCAAAATAGCTGAGGTGGAAGGGGCCCCTGGAGATAATCTGGTCCAGCCCCCCTGCTCAAGCAAGGCCACCTAGACCATGTCCAGATGGCTTTAGAATATTTCTAAGGATGGAGACTCTGTAACCTCCCTTGCCAACCTGTGCCCATGCAAATCAGCTTGGGTGGAAAATTCTTTTGGAATCCCAAGTTCAAAATACCTAAGGGATGCATTTTTATTATGTTTTTTAAAAATTCCCAAATCTATTTCTTCTATTTCTTCTAAAACTAATGACAGTGATTGTTCCTATCGTGGGGCACATACACAGATTCCAGATTCTCAGATTTTTCATTATTCTCAGTGCTACTCACAGGACATCAAGCAGAGAAGTCCTTGCAGTATCAAGTCCTAACAAAATACATTGCATGTGCTCTCCATACAGATATCGTTGTCTTGTAGATGTTGTTGTATTGTTGTCATCGTGCGTTTTGGCAAAGAACTACTAGGGACTGCATGTTGTGCTATGTGGACCTTTGGCTGGAACCAGCAGAGAATTCATTTATTTTGGTAAATGCTCAGTGTTATTTCTTGAGGTTTGATCTCAAAATCATTCATATTTGGATAGAAAATGGTGGTAAGTAGCATTCAGCTGTCCTGAATGTGAAGATAAAGCAGAGAAATTTGACCCCTAGTGCTGACTGTTTATGTTGCAATACAGGACCATTCAGGGTGTTCAGCACACTGGAGCATTAAGACCTAGGTGCAATAAAATTAAAACTGAAGCTAGAAAGTAAAAGTGAGAATAAAACCAGAATTGTCTAATTCTGTTAATAGTTCAAAAGGAAGATCTAGTGCTAGAAGCTGCTGAGTACTTCACATTGTTACCTATTTAAAAATGTATTAAAAGAAAGATAAACATTAAAAATATAGAATAGAATTTTTTTTGTCCAATTGCAAGTTTTCCTGTCATAAAGGGCTTACCGGACATTGAATATTCAATCAACTCAGAATACCTCTGAGCAGAGTCTCTGTCTAGGGACACTGTTGTTTGCAAATTCAGACCCTCCATTTTCATATGTAAATCTATGATGTCCCCTGTTTCACCACCCAGAGAATATTCTTAAAGTAAGTTTTGATCTTTATTGTCTTCAGCTAATGACATTGATATACTCTTCTTGTGTTAGAAATTTTTTTTTTATAAAACACAAAAGTTTAAGTTTGCTATGTAGCCAAAAAAAGGCCACTTTCTGTAGAAAAATTTCCTTTTGCTGCCTTGAGTTTTTGTTTTCACTGTATTCATTGTAAATGCAGTATATTTTAAGGCATACTTATGAGGACTAACATAAATCTGAGGACCTTATTCTTCTTCCAATGAATCCAGTGGCAAATCATCTCCAAATCCCAGTAAAACTAGAATGGATGGACTTTACAGTTTGAGTGGGAAAAAACAAACAACTTCCTGACAAATCTCAAAACATGGAAAACAAGTCTGAAAATAATTTGGCAGAACAGGATGCTTTACAATTTTTCTGAAGGAATGTTCACAGCTAACGATTTGCCAGTTCATCACAGTATCTCTAATGCTCGTGAAAACCCCTTTCCCACACCAGCCTGGGGAGTTGCGTCAGGCAGTTTTGGGAAGAGGATTTTCTTTGGATTTTAATTGTGAATGTGCAGCTCAGCCCTCCAGGTAGGCAGCACCTAAGAGGAAACACAGCATTTTCTGTGATATGTAACAAGCAACATAGCTCACCTTTTCTCCTCTCTGCAGCCGAGTGCAGCCGTTCGGATACCAAGATCACAGGAAAGCTTTCTCTGGAAAGGGTCCCTCTGTTTGGCTCCTTTTTAGCTCTCCCCTTTTTAACAGCTGGTGTTTCCAAGAACAGAGTTGAAAGGCTGAGACAGATTTTCATTTTTAATAACTGAGCTTCAGTTTCCCCGGGAAAAAAATGTTCTCCACTGGAGACAAGAAGGTCCTGTGTCACCCAAATTCTTTACTTATTAAAGAGTTAGATGAGATCCTCTTACAAAACCACAGTAAAGTATCTCCTTAAATCTGGGGAGGTGTTTGCTATTTCTTTTTTGCAGTCTTCGTTTCATTTTTGTGGCTACCTCATGAAGGACTAGCAGGTCATCCACTGCTGGGACTGGCAAGGCAGGAAGAGCTGCAGAGGGCAGGGAAATGGTGAGGTGATGCCTGCATCCCAGCTCTCAAAAGGCACAATACTGCAGTGGGATCCACTCACATGGTTTGTGCTTCATGTTCTAGAGGTGTACAGTAGTAGATGGACAATTCTGTGGTGGAAAACATGCTGAGCTCCTTCAAAAGGTGCCAGCAGGTGGCAAGTAGTACTTTTGTCTTGTTAAAGGGAGGTTGTCTTCCTTCAAACTCCCATCCTCCCTCCCTGCCTGGTGCTGAGGGTGTGCAGAGACAGAGCAGATTGACACATGTGGAAAACTCGTAACAGAACATGAAACTCTCTGGACCAATTTTCATCACTTGCTTCCAATTACTTGAATGATCTATTTTTGTGAGACGAGAGAAGAGAAGAGAAGAGAAGAGAAGAGAAGAGAAGAGAAGAGAAGAGAAGAGAAGAGAAGAGAAGAGAAAAGAAAAGAAAAGAAAAAAAGAAAAAAGAGACAATTTGGGGGTTGCTTAGTGAAAATGGAGCAGACTGGAACAAACAAATAAAAAAAGACCCCAAAAACCAGTGAAGCGCAAGAGTTGTCTGCTCTTTAAAGGGAGACTTAAACATAATGGCTTTAAAAATTCCATGGAAAAACAATCTACAATTGAACAAATAGCACAGCGGTTCAAAGGATTGCTTTATTGAAAAGTCCCAAACCCCAAATGGTCAGCTTTTCAAATGTCCATCCCTACCTTGGGTACAGAAGTCCCACCTGAGCATTGCCTCAGATTTTAAAATATTGCCCAGAACTTCTGATTAGAGGCAAACTTAGGGGGAGAACAAAGTGGGGAACCAAAATGGGGAGGTTGAAAGCTGATCAGGCACTCATGCACAAGCTCGGGGCAATTAAAGCTCTCCTGAGCGTTTCACACAGAGGGCAGGCTAACTGCTGGCTTCAGAGGAACGGCAGGCGGAGAGGGTGGAGAAGTGGGGAGAAGCCAGGCTGAGCAGAGGCAGGCAGTCGCGGAGAGACGTGGATCCCACCTTTCAGTGGCTGCAAGGCAAGGGGCAGGGGGAAGCTGTGAGAAGATGGGCAGGCAGCGCCCTGCCTCTGTATTTGTGACTCAGGGTTGGTTTGTTCACTCCCTGGGGAAGCACCCTACCTTCCCCTCTGGTGCTGCGCTGCCCCGTGCCTGACCTAAGTCATCGCTCCTCTTCTAGGGGGACTAGCCAGGACTATCTGGTTAAATCGACTTTCATATTCTTTTTCCCCTTTCTTTTGTTAAAGTTTTCCTCTACTTTTTTCTTTTTCACCTCTCTGCTTATTTGCTAATGTTGCCTCCCCTCTTGTCTTTTCTTCCTCTCATGTGCTTTGCTGCCCTGCCAGACTCTTTGCTTTCCACGACCACCTGGTCTCATTTTTCAGTTGTCTTTCTCTAACTCTCTCCTGCCAAGGCAGGGGACCAACGACTGGCCCCCAGCACCGCCACAGAGTGTTACTGGCTGTAGTTTCTAGCTTTAGTGCTTTTTGTTGTCAAAGTGTGTTACAAATAGTATTGTTATGGTAACTGAGAGGCAGGCAAGCCGGTGTCTGACCTACTTTATTGACAGCAAAGCCGAGATAGCTGCCTCATCCGCCTGCCTCATGATTTGTGGTATCAGCCCGAGATGCCAGCTGGCTTTCCAAAATCACGAGGCAGGTCTGACAATTATGTTATTTCTAGGTATGTTTTCCTTGAACGCCTGTTCTTTCAGCATGTGCCACGGCTGATGTGTCTGTGGCCCCTGGCAGCTCAGCGCAGCACTGACAGGAGACTCCTTTACCGAGGCTGACCGCGAAGCAAGGTCCAAAAGCAGGCAGCACTGGAATCTTCCCTCGTTCGGTCACCAGCAACAACACCTTTACAGAGCCGGCTTGGTGGCCTGTAGATCCAAACTGCTGAGTCACACTATTGTGTTTTGGGCTTTTTGTAAAGCACGAGACTATTTTCGAAGGGAAATCACAATGAAGGGATATGGCAGCTCCCGCGCAGGGCCCCCCTGGGACCGCTGGGTCCCCGCAGAGCTGTGCTCGCCTTTGTGTGGCTCAGGGCCCGAGGAAGCCCACATAGCCCCACGCCTGAAGAATGTGCAGCTTGCTTCAATATTTCCTTTCAATTCACTGCAGCCACTTTGGGAAGGGGTGGGTTACAATATAGGAGAAAGGTTACATCTCCTGCCTTTTTGTGTATCGCTGTGCTGCGATAGCAGTTTTTACAGGTTTTCTGCTGTAGCTGTGTGCTAGGTGATTCTCTCAGAGCTCCCTTTCCCCATCCCCAAACTTCTGCTGAAATCAGCAGATTTCTGTATGCAAGCTTCAATCCTTATTATTTGTTGTGGTTTACAGCAGATAACACGTAGGAAGTTTCTCTGAAGAGCTAATTACAAGTAAATTAAATTCTTAAGTGGAACCAAAATTAGCTCTGGCATGAGCAGAAGGCAGAACAAAGGAATGAAACATGGCTCAAAATGAATCTATAGGCAATCTTAGGCAAATCACCTTGCCTGGCTCAGGACTCAGACTTTCTATTGCTAAAATAAAGATTCAGTTTTAAGCAGTACCCTTACAACTCTATGAAAGCAGAAGGCATATTAAAGATATGAAAATGGTTCTTTGGTATTATAGGAAAGGTAATTTTCTTAAATTGAAGTCAAGCTCTAGATTATATCTGTGTTTATCCCAATTTTATGCTCACATAACACTACCAGGTTTAGGGAATTTAATATTAAGCTATGCTTACTGAAGAACAGAGGTAATAGATTCAAGTTTTATCAGTAAATCCCATGGCATAATAATGTCTATGGTGTCATTTTATCCATTTCACAAAATACTGGCTCTCCTCAACCTGTAAAGTCTTAAAACAATCAGAAGTGTTACCTAAATTCCAGCAGGATGTGAGTTTCTAAACTTAAATAATCTACCAGCACCTTGTTGCACCCCACCTCTATAACCTTTCTCTTCAAGTCTAGTGTTTTTCCATGGTGTTCCACATTTAGGAATATCCTACAAACAGTTCTGCATGTACTTAATGTATTAAAATGCAAAAAACCAAAGCATATTCCAGGCATTTTGATCCACTTGCATAGTGAATTTCTACTAGTATGAAAGCTTACAAGAGATAAATTTAAAGCCCTGTATTTGACTATCCATGAAAAGCACATAACTGGAAGTTAGATAACTGCTAGATAAGACGGATTACTGTTCTTTTTTGAGTACTTACTGAAGAAGTCTAAGTGACCTAAAATATGATTTTGACATCAAGCACACCTACCTACACCTCAAACAGAATTCTCCTCAGCATGGAAAAGAGGGAATTTGAGCAAAAAGATTCCACTGAAAAATTTTAACTAAAACGCACTTGTAACTATTGTCAGATGACACTGTATATAAAGGGCAAAGGCTAATTTTCTTTGCATCAATTTGTTATGAATGTGTCTCTACTGTTTAGCACTTAGAGGACTGAGGGAAGGCTGTCACCAGCCAGCATGTCTGATGAGCAAGTGCCCTTCAGCACTTGAATCAGGGGGCTTGAAAGACCCCTGCGGGAAGCTAAAGAAACAGACACCCCAGTTTGTGGGTTGAAGGTGGATTGGCATGTGCCTGGTAGAAGTCTCCTAACTATGAGGAAATGCTTTCACAAGGGATAAACAAGATTTGTAAAAACAAACATAACTACAGGCAGTCACATTAAGCCAAATTCATTCCTAGTAAACCTCGCCTGGCTTACACTGCAGGGGCGAGTTTGGCTCGGTGTGTGACCTTATCTAAGGCTGGAGCTGTGACATCTAATATGTACAGATATTAACACTGTATGTACTTGGAGCCTTTCATTTCTAAATGGACTGACAGATAAATTCAGTCTGGCATAGAGAAGTCAGGGTACCCTGGATTTGTGCACGCGTGTACGTGCCGTGTGGCACACCCTATGCTCTCCGTGAGTGCCTATATATAGAAAGTCAATCTATGCGGCGGGGCCGTGGGGGCAGGGGAGGCTTTGGCCCTGATCCATTACACCTGGCCTTTCTCGCACACCATGAAAATTTCATGTTGTTTTCCTCCAGTGTCTCCCGCGGTCTTTGTTCCTCTCAGGCCAGTGCTGACCAGCGTCCTCATGGCCAGGCAGGCGGTGAGCTCCGGCTGCTGCAGGCTCCCTTTTGTTGCTCTTGCAACTTCTAATGAGCCGTCAATCAACAACCTTGTTTCTTCGAAGCTTATCTCGTGACTGCTGAGAGGGGCCAGGACTAGGGATAATGTGCAAGCTGGAAGAAAATACACCAAGACCATATTTAAAGTGCTTTTTTAGTTTTACAACCAAGATTTTTCTCCAAATTATTGTCACATTCAAGCTCTCACTGTAAAAAAAAGTCACAGGGGATTACAGCATATAAACAACTCGGTACTTTAGGATGAAGGAAGAGCAGTAATCTCTATGCCTTATCGAAGTCATCAGATAAACAGGACAAATTACCTTGCGTCAGACTGGCTGGCAGGTCACCTTTTTTGGCAGAAAGAAAGAAGGCTCATTTCTAGAGATGAGTCAAAAGTGGAACCGTGTTGTTAACCCGCAAAAGTTTTGGAGGGTTGATTACAAAACATGTTTGTGTTCTCCTTTAGGTCCATCTTCATTGTGTTTGTAACTCAGCTTTGTTACAGATCCATGGGGAGAAGTGAAAGACGCTGACAGGAGGTAAGGTGAGCTCCAAGGCAGCCAGACCCGGAGTGGTGGTATGTCTCAAGGCAGCCAGACCCGGAGTGGTGGTATGAGGCACGGGGTCCCTGGCTCTGTTCAGACAGAGTTACTTCCTGAGCAGAGAATCTCACTGGCAGAACCTGGCCTCTCTTCTCTGCAAGGAGACCAGCCAGACTGTTTGAAGCCATCACTAACATCTCACCTGAATTAAGGCAGCACTGCAGACCTGTGGAGCTATTTCCCTTGAAGTGCAAAGACCTGAAGTGTCTGAAGGGAAGGCTGATGAAAAAGATAAGTGAGATTTTAAAAGGTGTTATCAAGTTGTAGCTTTTTTTTTTGGTTGTTTGGGTTTTTGGGGGGGGGCGGGCGGGGAGAGGGAGGAAAGGAAGTATTTTACTTAATATCTTGGTTTCCTGGAACAGTTTTGGCATGATAAACAATTTCCATTTCTGAATGGAGGCTAACCAATACTTTGGAGGCTCTCTTTGAGTCTATTACTTTCACCCTGTAGAATAAATCTTAGAAACCCTACTGCCTAGTCACATCTCCCTTATAATATGTCTATCTCCCCAGGACCTCTGTGCAGTGAGCAGATGCTCTACCTTTTACAATGATAAGGAACTGAAGCCCAAGGAAGCCATGTGACTTGCCCAAGGCCACACAGGAAGGCCATGGCAGGCAAGGGACCATGCAGGCAGCTGGCACCACTCATCCTTCACTGCACTTTACACCTTTGCAAAGTCAGCTACCATTCCGGTCTGACAGCATTTTCTACCCACTTCAGATTTTTTCATGCACTGGGTTTAAATGCCAGATAGTCTTATAAACAGCTGAACAACATTGTCAATTCAAACAATTCATTGTGAGCCTCTAGATATCTAGTGGTTTCTGGCACACCCAGAGCATGGACCAAAATAGTATTTCTAACCATGGTGATGGAGGAGAAAAGCTTGGAAGGAAGTCTCAATACTGAACTGCAAGAAGTCAGGTAGAACGAATCCTACTACTCAGTTATTACTTCTTACAAGCGTAGTTTTAAAGCAAACTCTTGCTTTTTTGTGGCTTGGTTCTTGACTGCCAGGTTTTTGGCATTGCTAATATTGATACTCCCTCATACAACCACAGTGAAAACATACTGTTAGCAAAGCTGGTGCTGTGATTCAACTAGAACAGCCAGAGATGGCCAGAGCGGAGGTGCAAGGAGGTCGTGTGGTTGTGTGGTCAGGCAGGTGTGCAGTACAAAGTGTTACAAAGAGTACAGAGTGTTACAAATGAGTCTGTGCTATTCATGTATAACCTAAACAAGACTGACTGTACACACAGGCTTTGAAAAGAAATTTAGGAAAAGTTGTTCCAAGAGTTTCATTTTTCTTATGTGTGCCTTTGTTCACAGTGTGACTGACTTAAAGGTGTCCTGGAAGGGACATGAACAAGAACTTCACACAGCCTACTAGGCATGGTGGCTTTCACACACCCTGAGTCACTGCCAGGCTCTTGCTACACCATGCTTAACGCAACAGCATTTGCAGGAGCTGTGAAGATGTGCGGGACCAGGATTCAAGGATGCCGCTTGTTTCTTGACATTTCCCTGGTGTTGCTATCCACCAGCAATGACACACGAGGCATGAAGCTCTCTCATCTTCCAGCCTTGCTTTTGAATGAAAGTGGTTACAGCTGCTCTATCTTGTGCTTTGCTCTAATGATTAGGTTGGTTACAATGTCAAGTACGTGCCTGATGAGCCAGTTACTTGTGTCCAAAGGGATGACTACTCTTAGGAAATAACGCAGTGGCCATAAATACTCATTGTAAGCAGCAGGTACCTAATTCAAGGCCACTCATATACTTAAGTTATAGGGAACAATAAGGCCCCACACTCATCCCAGCCTTCCTGCTTTCCTCTGGTATTCCCCTGCTCAGCACCCTGGCTGCTGTAAATCTCATTCCAGCTATCAGCTGCTCTGGGGCGTTGGCCATCTAATTGGGGCTCAGGAACTCAAAAGTGAGTGCCTATAAAGCAGCTGTAAGATGTTTGGCAAAACCAGGACTTACTGTGTCTGGGCTTGGTGTATTAAAATGCACCTTTTTTTCCCAGCTTATGTATAGTAGCTGCTCTTAGACAGTGCAGGCAATCCCTTACTACACAGAAAAAAGCCAGCCAGTGCTATCAGCACTGATACAACTGATGCCAGTCTGCCCTTCTATCTCCTACGAAGCTCTGTAGGATTTGAATGCAGTTAAAAGCTGCATGATCTACTGTCTTGCTGACCCTGTCTGACCCAGCAGTCTAGTGTAAAACAAACTGTGTGCTCCCCCACACATGCTAGCCATGGGTAGGACAATACAGCCTTTCCAGGTGATCCTGGCTAAATCCCTCTGTAGCCCTCTCCCCACAGCCTGCCTTGCCGGTCATGTGGTTACAAGAGTGGCAGGCCCTGACTCTTAATAATTGATTATGTACAGGCACCATAGGGGTCATTCAGCTGCTGGGCCATGCGTGCAGTACTAGCAGATGTTCCCCATTTCCAGCAAAGCAAAGGAATTTTCTGTGGGCAAAGTGTGGCCCTAGAGCTGCCAGTCAGAGCACCCCTTTTATAGGTGAAATCTGAAACTTTCTGGGACTACAATGGAAGATCCTTTCTAAATGTCATCTCTAATTAGTCTATCAGATAATTTCTAGTAGTCCAGAAACACTCTCTGTCTGACCATTTGGACATTTAGTAACCCCGTGCTGCACAGAGCTGGCTGCTGCTCACAGGGTTCCTGTGCAGTGATGCCAATCATTGATCTTCTCTGAGGGGTGTGAGCACAAGAGCAAAGTGCTTCTGACAGGTCACAAGGAATCAGCAGCAGTCCTAAGACCAGACTTGGAACAGTTTGGTTTGGATTCTCAGGGTCAAGGACAGCAAGTCCTTCAGCACAAAAAGCAGCTTTACAAGGACAGGGCCCTTGTGTTCTTAAAACAGAAAACACTGTGTAGTAAACCTACAGAATATAAATGCCTCAAAGGTCAAGTGCAAGCCCTAAGGTCCCCAAAGTCTGAGGGACAGAGGCCTCTAGATTTGCTCTTGTTTAATTGACGAATCAATTCAAATGGTGAGTCTCTCCTAGTGTGCTCCACTAAAACTGTCTTTGGGGTCGCAGCTGATACAGGAGATTTCCTTATCAAAAGGGTAGGATCGAGAACCCCACTTAGAGTAAATACATGTCAGCTCCTGAGACCTTTCTCTATGGTTAGAAGAGAGCATATCTTATTTAAAAGAAAAGTGAGAGAGAGAGGCTGTCTGAGCAACAAGTAGCACAGAGCAGTCCCGTGTGAATAATTGAAGTGGAATCTGGAATGCACACCGCCACATCAGGAACTTCTGGAGACCAGGTCTCATCGGAAGAACTGACTCTTACTGGAGAGGTAATGGAGAAGTTTCTGACTGAAACCTCTGTAGTCTCACACTGAGGTGGAACAGAGACTCCAGAGTCGAAAGGGACACCCCTCGTAGCACAAATTATATGGGATTTGAAAACCAGGCACAGGTCCAGGGCCTAGACCTAAGTTCACAAAGGGATCATTTAGTGATGCCGAGGATATCCAGAAGCTTCCTTCAGAGGAAAGAATTCTAGGATTTCTGAAGCAGTGATGCCACAGGAGATGAGAGACTCTAGAAATCTCCTCTTGCTCACTTCAGTGTTGAGCATCCCTGAAAAGAGCTGGATGACATGATATTAGAGATGTTTTTATTCTTTTGTACTGCAGCTCTGAGTGCTACAGACAGCAATACAGCCTCGGAAGTGTCACAGTCTAGGGACATATGGCTACCCTGACTGGCAATTTTTTCAAATAACTGATGACATTGGTACTGCACTAGCTCAGTGCAGGGGGATATTTCTTTGCTCTGCAGCAATGGCCTCTGTTGTGTGCTAATCTCCAAGTCAGAGAGACTTGTCTCAAGAAGGAACTCCAAGAGAAGTTTGTGGTGCACATGGTGTCCTTCTTCTTCTAGAAAGTAGCAGAAGCCTTTGTAATCACCCTTTTCTGCAGAGAGGGTCAACCAGCACACCCAGGTCTTTTTCCTGGGGCAGCTTTCCAGCCAGTCTTCCCCCAGCCTGTAGCACTGCCTGGGGTTGTTGTGACCCAAGTGCAGGACACAGCACTTGGCCTTGTTGAACCTCATGCCGTTGGTCTCAGCCCAGTGATCCAGCCTCTCCAGATCCCTCTGCAGAGCCTTCCTACCCTCCAGCAGGTCAACACTCCTGCCCAACATGGTGTCACCTGCAAAATGACTGAGGGGACACACAGTCTCCTCATTGAGGTTGTTGATAAAGATATTAAACAGGACTGGTCCCAGTACTGAGCCCTGGGTACCACCACTGTTTACCAGACACCAGCTGGATGCAGCACCATTAACCACCACTCTCTGGGCCTGGCCATCCAGCCAGTTCTTAACCCAATGAGCAGTGCACCTCCCTATGCAGAGCTATGGGCTGCCAAGTGTACCCAGGAGGATGCCATGGGAGACAGTATCAAAGGTTTTACTAGGGAACAAGGGCAATACAAGGGGAGTAGGAAAGAGGAGGAGGATGACGTGGGATGTCTCTGAATGAAAAGTGTTTGAAATGCTTCTCTAATATTTTGTATTCATGCAGTAAGACTAGGTTCTCCATCTTTTCCTCACATCTTTCCCAAAAATGCTTCCAAAATAATTCCAGTGACGGCATTGTGAAGGTTTTCCTGGAAGTAAGTAATGGTTTTCTAACCAATGATCAAAATTAGATGGCAAGTATTACTGCTGAGATAAAGATTTAAATCCCAATAGAGCAGTACTCTTCCGAACTTACTTAGTGTTAACAGGCTTCTGACAACTTGTATTCCGTGGAATCCATTCATTTGAACAAAATATATATCCAAGCCTTTCCAAGACATAGGATTAGTTCACAAAACATTGTCAAGTTCAATCTGTTAGCAGAAGTTTTCTTTGCAAGTTTTCTAGCTCTCCAATCAAATAACTTGGAATTAGAATAATCATCCTTGCTAATTTAGAAAAAGTATAGAATTTTTGCTAGTGAATTTTTAAAGTCTCATAACTACAAATTTGCTTTTTTTGCTACATGCTTCTCTTTAAATCCAGTTTTCCAACAGTCACTGCAAGAAGGAAAAAAGGAGCCAGAAATATTACACTTAGAGACCCAGACTGGTGTGTCTCGGGAATAGGGAAGAGTTGAACGGGATGGGGGACAGTGTCTGCATAGTTGCAGTTCTAGGAGGAGAGAATGGTTTATTTAGTTGATTCTCAATAACCTACCTTTCTTAGGTGTTCCCAGGATGGCCATCATATTAGCTCCATCTCAACTGTCTGGAAGGTAGTAACAGAAAACTGCTATTTGATCTCACTCCTTTATCTAATCTCATCTACCAAGAGTGTGCTCGGCAACTTGGTATCTGAGCACCTCAGAGAAGTTACACAAAGTCAACAACCTTCTTCGGCATCTCCTTTTTGTACTGGAAAAAAGCAGTGTTTATGAACAAGGAAATCCAGATCAGCTACACATACCCACAGGGAAAGTGCAGAGGATGAACAGGGGGAGCAGAGTTGTTTTGGATAAAAGAAGCTCCACTTTTTGTGGAAGCCTTCCAACAGCCACATCATAGCCACTCATTAATTATAACCCAGCTGATACAGAACCCAACATGTTTGACATTCAGCACAATTGTCTTAAGATGTTTAACAGATGGTGAAAAGTGAAGTACAGGTAAATTGTTGGTCCCAGACTACTCAAGTAGCAGCAGAGCCAGAGCTGCACTCCTTGGGCCTGAATCCAGGACAATAAATTCTCTGCACTGGACTGGAGGTAGCATGGCAAGGAAGGTTTTATGCCTCAGTGGACTCCCTCAACACACAAATCTACTATGGAGGACAACAGCTTGTCACTTTCCCTCATCCCACCCTCCAAGTATACATTAGTGAAGCATCTATTGACTGTGTTTTACACAGGTGCAGTGTATCCTACAATATCCCACTGTACCCACTCCCTGCTCACACAGCAGAGATTGGGACAGTGGATGAAGTGTGCCTGGAAACACCCAGCTTGACACTCGAGCAACCTTCAAAGCTGCCTCTAGGCAGAAAAGGAGCGAAGATCCCAGGGCTTCAGACTGCTAGAACCTAGTCCGACAAGGATGGCTTTTAGCAGCACTGCTGGCTCAAGCCCTCACACCCTCTCTCCTTCTCACCCTGTGCCACCCTCTCCTCCTTTTTCGTTGTAGCTGCTTGTGGGGTTGGATGGTGACCCAGACTGACCAAGGCACATCTGAAAGAGCAGCTCAGGGATAAGAACCATCGGTTTGGGCTGTTTAAGCCAGCACTCTACCAGAAGGAACTTCTGTCAACTTCTGCTGTAGTTCAGTGCTTAAATATAAGCCCATATACTGATGAGGCTGCTTGTCTCAGCTGCTGTTGCTGAAACTTCTGCTACATTGCCTGTTGACAATAAGTCATTTGCTATGTAAATTATCGTAATTTCTATGCTTCAAATTAATTTTAAAGTCTGCTGTGATAAATGTTGGCCTCTTGAGGAATAACAGAACCCTTGATTTGTGTTCTTACAATTGCCTCTGTTAACTAGTCACGGCACTTAAAAAAAAGATCTTAGAGTGGCCAAAGGCTATTTTGTACACCTCCAGGTCCACAGTTCAAATGCCACATAAAGTTTAATTGCTTTCCTGATCTGGGCTGATCAGTTCTGCTCTCTGCAGCATGGTCCTTGCTGCCTTCCTTGCTTGCCATCAGTGTCAGCTGAGAGGGGCTGGAGCCTGTGGCACTGTATCTACAGTCAGGCTGAGCAAGTGGTGCCTGCAATTTATAAGGGATCATGTGCTCAACTTCCATGAATAAATGAAAGGGACAGAGTCATCCCTAGGAGCCTCGTCACCTTTTAGGCACTCATGCATACCGTAAGTGCACTGGGCCAGCACAACAGCTCAGGAACAAAATGAGCAATTAATTAAACAAATGCAGAGTAACAGAGGTAATGGAGTAGCTATCTCACAGTGGGAAAGCTTCCCAGAGCCATCTCACCTGACCTGGATTAAGCCAGCAAGGTGGAAAGGAAATGAGCAGAGAAGAGCTAACCAAGTTTTAAAAAGATCAGAGGTTGTGACTGAAAACCAGGAATACCTAGTCCTGTCCTCAGGGTACAGACATATTAAATCATCAAAGCCTGTGGAACTTCCAGTGCAGAGACATACTCCTGCCCACAGCCAGCATGGAGTAACCTGAGACTGTTTGGTCCTGGGAGGAGGAGGAAAGGCAGCCACCTCACATTTGTGTTGGGCTGTGCTGGGTGACTGCTTGACAGGTAAGCACTGTGCAGCTGGTGCTGGCACCCTTCTGTTCATAGCCCAGCTGTTTGTGTTGTAAATTGATGTGTCCCTATCCTCATTTACACCAGCAAGCTGGTTGGAATATTGGTGTGGGTTTTACACTGCAATTATGGTTAGTTTTCTGCTGAAAAGGGGATATTTATGTTGATAAGTTATATGTTTATGTACCTCAGGTGCAGCATCTTTCATCAAACAAGACCTACAGCAAAGCAGGGTGGCTCTGAGCAAAGTTATGTAGGTGACAGAAGTGCCCTAGAGAAGTATTAAGAGGTCCCACTGTATGTAAGAATTTCTTCTGTCTTCTCATCAAACACATCCAGGTATCACTTGCTGAGATTCAGTGCTAGAAGTTTCAGGAAAGCACTACACGTCTCAGAGCCCAAAATGAAGTGGAGAAAACATCCCCTGAGTCTTTAAGCTTGAGATGAATATAACATCATTGATTTGGGCAAAATTGTTCCAGTACCAGTATCAACAATGCCTAAGTCCCTCCAACACTCGTAATTGGGCAGAAGAGCCATCTTTGAAGCCACGTGGCTAGAGGTAGTACGACTGACTAGTCCAGGACTGCTGAGTGTTCATTAAGTGTTATTGATAATTAGTTCTTGGAACACTCTGGGAACCACTGATTTTAAGCAAATGTGTTACAAACAAGCACTGGCCAGCAGCTCTAGTGTAAGAGCATTACCTGAAATGCTAAAATGATCTGTGGATTTAACTTATTTCCAGCATAGATGTAAGCACAGGATGCACACACATTTTTGCACATATGTAACTTAAACATAGATACAAAACAAAGGAAATGTGGCATGAAATAAGCAGTTCCTAAAAATATCTGGTGGGGAACATTAAATTTCTGTTCAAATAGTCAGCTTTGCATTCTTCAGCTGGAGATAGGTGGATTAATAAGTCCTCAGGGAAGTGCTAATTAGAGTAACTGGGAACAGATAAGACAGCCAGAATAAGACCAAGTGTTTTAGTCTGCACTCATGTAAGTGTAATTCCAAGTGATGCTCTTGACTTTATTGGAATAGATCATGGTTCTTTGTTGTGCCCTGATGGACTGTCAGACCCTAGACGTGATATTAAAAAAGGAGGGGTTTTTTTAATCCGGTAATAATGCCCATCTTTTCTGTAGAGCTGCAGAAACTGGTTGGACTGTATCTCCCTTGGTGGGACGGAATCAATGGCGCAAGTGATACACAACTCCCTCTCCAATACAGAAGACAAAACAGGTTAGAAAAATACACACATGCTACAATGGTGGCATTTCAAAATAAAAATGTCATGTTTTCAGATTTACATGACTATTACAGTTTACTTGGAAAAAATCACAATGTAATCCCCCTCTCCTATTTTTTCATTAACAAACGAACCTCTAATTTTGGCTCTTTTTGTTATGGGAGTAACCAAGAATTTTAAAATATTTTTATGTTCTCCATACCTTCAGCTAGTGCCTTCATTAGGTACAGCATGTTTGGTTGGCTGAGTATGGCATATCTAATTGTGCCAGCTTGTTGGAGGGCGATGGGCCCATTGCCTGGGAAGTCCAGGTCATGATGCACCACCCTCAGCTGCCTCTTACATCAGCAGAAGAAACTGAGCTTGCCCCAGCAAAGTAACAGGCAAAACAGGGGAAGCATGCTGATACTGTGATCTTCTCCATAGTTAACAGCATTTTGACTAATCCCAGTGAATTCACAGCAAACGGTATCGCTGCTGTCCTTTATCTTGGGCTTATAAGGGGAACATGTGGCTCTGATTTACCTTTTCCTTACACAAATTACTGCATGGGGGAGTAGCAGGGGAAATAGGAGGCTAGACATAAAAATTACCAAGCAGTCTTTGCTATGTCTAAAGAAGCCCTCTAAGGGAAAAATTATAAGAATGGCAGAAAAATTGAGCGAGAAGGTTGCAATGGTATGTTAGGTACATGCAAAAGCATGAAAATGTTAGGGCAGGTCCTTGGCTGCTGTAAGCAGTTGTAGCTTCATTAAATAAATGGGACCAGGTTGATTTACACTATAGGGGATCTGTTATGGTGTTCAGTGCCATTATAATTTCTAATGAGCAGTTTTCACTGCTATTAATTCATCTGGTATTAATAATTTAGCTTTTGGACTGGCCAAAATAAGCTATTTTAACCACCAAGAATAAGATTCCAAATTGCCATCTGAAGTTGTCTGTTGAGCCTCTGAAAGGTGCTTTTGAGGATTGCCCTGACAAAATGCCTGAAGGCAGATCCGCATGTCTGCTTGAAAGGCCTGTCTAGACTAGGAAAAAGAGCAGCCCTTACAACGTGCTAATGGGAACATATTGGTTGGCACAGTTTAAAACACCTGAGAAAAGGAAGAAGATGCTCACTCAGGTTACAGTGCTGTGTACACACAGCTAGGTTCAAGTCTTGCCTCTGATGAGGAAAAATGCTCCAGCTTCCCTTCATCTTCATTATCCTGTGCCCAAGGAGTTATAGTTCATGCTTTAAAAATTGTGCTCTCTGAACCCTTGCTATGCACCAATTCACTAAGCCAGCAGAAAATGGATCACAAAAAAAGAAATGGATATGTTTGTGATAGTTTAGTGAATGAGATCAGTTGATGAAAAGTGTGAACAAGTGCCAGAGCCCAGTAAGTGTCCAGAACGTGCAGCTAGGAGGGTAGGAAGGCACAGAAAATCTCCACCTTTCTTCAGCAGTTCAACTGGCTCTCTCTATGCAGTAAAACTGCATTCTCTATCCCTGGCATGTGTGTTGAGCCTAGCAAGGAGGAGTCTCAGTGGTTGTGTGGGTAGACGACCACTTCTGTTTCACACCAGCCATGGAGACAGGTATACAGACATCAGCTGGCTGCCTTAGAAACGATAAGTTTCTAAAATGGAGCTTTAGTATCAGTCTTAATCTCCTCTTCAACAGAGCACTTTCCTGACGCTTTGTCAAAAGACAGTCTTCGCCCTTAAAACACAAGTCTCTTCACAGTTGTGTTCAGTCATTCCACAATTTTTTGACCTCACTGTGTGTGTGGGATGCGTTCACCTTTAGCCCCACTCAACCCTTGTCATCCCACTGCAGGTCACCTAATGCACCTCAGCCCACATCCAGCTGTTTGAACCCCCCTCCCACCCCTCTCCCTTCCATACGGTCTGTTTTATTTCTTCCCTTTTTTTTTTTTTCACTAACTAAACTCAGTGTCTCCTGCTTTTGCACTCTGTGCAAGCTCAGTGTTTTTCTCCTCTACCTCCCGGGTTCAAACCCCTCCCTCCACATCCAAACGTACTCTGTTTGGGCCTTATTCACCTATTTCAGATCGCTGTTCCCCTTCAGGAGCTCAGATTCACTCAGCCCCTGGCTCACAGGCTGTTGACACAGCTGTTCATACGAGTATCTTTCCTTCAGATGAATAAAAACTGATCAAGATTTGGCCCTTGGTGAATTTTTGTAAGGCATGTGGCCTATTTTTCATTATGGTAAGAGTGTTTGTTCTGCTCCTTCTGGGTACGACAGGAGCTTGCTTACTTGGACAGACAGTACTGCATATTCGGAGTGTGTCCCTGTTCGTTTTGGCCACACTATCTGTATCCAGCCCTTCTTTGCAACAGGCAGACAAGGAGGGGTAAAACACCTAGCCTGGGGCATGAGCTGTTAGTTCAATATAAAGAGATTTAAGTAGGAGCAATGGGAGAAGGAAACAGGCTGAATATCAGGAAAAGCTCCTGCCAGTGAGACGTGTTTGGCTGTGAAATCTTCTCCCAGGGGAAAGAGGTCAAAGCCTCATTGTTTGGAAGTAGAGCTGGTCAAAACTGTTTTTGGAGCAGCAGCAGCAGCGGGAGTGGTGGAGGTGGGGAGAAGAGCAGCAGCTGTGCATGGCAGAGCGGCAGATATACGAGGGGAAGTGGCTGGATGCACAGCGAGAAGGAGCAGGAAGAGCAGAGGAGGCTGACGGAGGAGTGGTGCTCGCACCGGCATGAGGGACACAACAAAAGGATTAACAGAGGCACAGTGGGGAGCAGCAGACAAAAGCAGGAGAGAAAGCAGGGAAAGCAGAGGGGAAAAGAGGCAGGAGCAGCAGAGATGCAGGACATGAAAGAATGGTGGGAAATGCCAAGAGAAGCACTACAAGGAGCAAGTGTGAGGCTGAATGACAATAACAAGGTCTCGTTTTGTTTTGTGAACACAGTGGCCTTGGCTAAGCAAAGCTGGAAGGTACTAAAGGACAGAGACAAAGACATCAGGTTTCTTGATTACATGATCTGAACTAATCTCACAACCTGGGATGCTTTATGCAGTTTTCTCATTCTGCATCAGGATGAAATTAAGGTATTCCAATGCATTCTTAGAAAAGCCAGGGAAAGGCAGATTTGAGGAGCCACCAGCCCATTGTTTTGGGGCAGTACCTCAGACATGAAGGACGGGCACAGGCCACACCCTGACATTTCCCATCTCCTTGATGATATTTGCTTGATGATATGAGCTGAAGGAAATAATGCTAATATTGCACCATAGTTCATTGGTTACTATTTTTGTTTAGAAATTCCACATGTTCAGTGACATTTCATTCCTCTCACGAAGTGAGCTCCCCACCAAGCAAATCCTATTATGACATAAATTAGCTGAGGTTCTTCAGCCATTCCTGTCACAACCCACCATTACATGGTGAAGCTCTTCACTATTGCAAAGAAGGAAATTCCCAGCTCAATTTCTTTCACCCTAATATTATTATTAATGTTTCCTTCACTCTAAACCAGACTGCTCATTTAATTTTGCAGGTCTGCTATGTTGTTTCTACATAGATCTGCAAAGCAGAAAGAAACGTTTTGGCTGGTCTGCAAAAAACTTCATGGGCTTAACTTTTCCCTGAGGGATCAGGAGAACAGTGAAAAGATACAGGATCTCCCTAGGACCAAGTGATATATTACATGGCTAGAGCTGCACTGAGGTCCTGATGGAATTTACCCAAGGTCACAATCCAAGACCATATTGCTGCTGCTTTGCTCTAAAGACTTACTTTTAATTCTTACAAATCTTTTCAAATGCCAATCCACAATGAATATTGCACACTGAATACAAGACTTGCCAACTTAATTTGAAGAAATTGCTGATAATGACAACAGCAATTGCCTTCTCATTCTGCTCTTTGTCTTCATTGTTAATCCTTTCTCAGAAATGAAACCCTTCTTGGATTACTAATGACAGTCTCTTTATTCTCCTTATTTTTTTGTTTTCCTTAATTGCCTTCAGAGAGCTATTTTAAAAGAATATTCATGCCAGAAGTACAAACTGGCAGAAGTGCCATTAAAAGGAAAAGCCTTCTGTAATCTTGTTTCTGGTGCAGTGACCAGGACCTTCACAGACATGTAACTAAGCTGCCAGTTTCAAGGCTAAAACAGTTTTGTGGTAGTTCAGTGCAAATGGAACTAATCTAACAAAAATCTGTTGAAGCTACTGGTGCTTTTTTCACTCCACAATCACTGCAACCAAGATCAGGATCTGATGCCTGAAGTTGTCTGCAGCATTCATGGAAGGAGTTTGAAATTATATGGATAAATCAGTTTTGTTAAATTCAAGGTTTGGTGTCTCTTTGAGAAATGAATGTTTGAGAACCTGGAAATGAGATGTTGCTTGTTACCTCTACCTTAATTCAGATCAGTTGAATCACACCGTGTAGTCACTGAATGCAAAATGACTCGGTCTCTGTTAGTCCCCAGTGGGTAACTCTCGGAGGCAATTTCACAGCTGTTAGTAAGAGGTAATCTGAGCAAAAACCCCAGGTACTAGGCTTTACTTCTCTAATTCTGACATATTCCTGGATATCAGGGTAGCGCAGTCTCGATGGAGTAGGGCAGCTTGTGTGAGTAGCGCCAGGGCTGGGGACGGGAGATCCTTTACGCTCCGAGCCTTCAATTTCCAGGGCTGGTGCTTTAACCAAAGGCAACAGCGCCCCTCGGTGATGTGATCGAGGTGTAGCACAGGGCTGACACCTCCCTTGGTTTCCGACGTCTGCTATGCCGCTGGTTCGGAGCGAGACCTCCACACGAGGTAACGAGAGCAGCCTTTGTGTCAGGAATGTGTCCTATAATTCATTTGTTGCAGAAGCGCAAACAGACAGGCCAGGCCACGGGTGTCAAGAAAAGCTGGAAGGGACTACCCGAGACTACTGAGGGCTTCTCTGGAGAAATAGATTCCATCCCATCTCTTCAGCATCACAGAGAGACAAGCACTCCTGTTCCTTCTGGCTCCCAAACCTGGGATGCATCCTGCAAAGGCACTGAGCCCTTGCAGTAACCAAAGCCAGCTTGGGCTTTGAATATAGAGTGCATTAAAACATGCTCTAGAGCACCAAAGTTTGTAGAACTGATTTCTTATGCTGGATATAAGATTAAACAATTTCACTGGGAAATGCTGGGTTTACCATCTATGGCTCAGTTTCTTATCCACAAGATCAGAATACAATCATCTGGCCTTCTAGGTGCTATCCAGAAAAGTTGAAAGTTTATTAGCCACAGGTAGAAAATGAGGATACTGTGAGCACAGAAGATGGTATGAAGACATACACAAAATTCTATATTGAAAGCAGAGCCTGTACGGTTTATACAATAAATAAGGCAGAGTATATGTGCTGAAGTGATGAAAAATGAACAACTAACATTTTGTGTGCACCAAATGTGGTCTCCTGTCTTCAGAAAAAGTCTGATTATTAATTTAAGGAGTGTCATCATGTATGCCACACATGGACCAAATCAAGACAATATACACACTTTGATTCTGGAAATTCCTGATTTTTTCGGAAGTTTTCCCCTGGTATTATTCTAGCTTAAGGCCTTTTCTTTGTTTTGTTTTTAATGTAAAAAAGCCCGGCTCCTGCCTGGCGGCCGCGAGCATCCAGAGCTGTGGGGCCGTGCGAGCATCTAGTGGCCAGAGGGAAAACTTCACCGCCACGTCAACCTCGGCTGGGGTTTCCCTCGAAGAGAAAGTAAAGTTCCTAACTACGGAAGCAAAAGAGCAAACGTAAGTCAGGCATTCGCTCCGAGAATAAAGGAGTTATTACTTTATAAGAACTATGACGGTGAAATGTTAAAATCATATTGTATCTGTGCCTCTTATCTGTCCCACCCTATATACCTTCCTGTGCACATGCTGAAACTATCACTTTGGTTTTCTGCATTAGATAGAAAAGCTTAGAAGTAGCCAAGGGACTACTACCTTATTGAAATGTTTCCTATATTTTACCTCTCACATGGTAAAACTTAATTTTCCTCTTTTCTGAGTCATTCATTAGTGTTTTCTCAGAAAGTTGCAATGGCCAGTAGAAAACAGAGAGAACAGCTACACTAAGTTTTATGATACTGAGGCTATGCAATATTTTCTTAAAGGAGACTTATTTGTGGATGGTGAAGTATTAATTTAATTTACAAACATCACTTCCAGTCCAGATTTGTAGGAACTTGGCAATGTAACTGGAGTTGCATTTCCAGAGAAGAGAATAATGCAGAAGCAGAGATACAGTATAAATATAAATAATTTCTCACTCTGAACAGTCACATTGCCAGTGGGATTTTCAAGCACACTCAGCACAACCTTCCCGTGTTTCCCTGAAAGTCAAAGTTTTCATTCAGATGAATAGAACCAACACTAACTTACACTGGTAATATTAAAAATAATTTTATACTGTGTCTTGCCCATAAAAATGGCTACTCCCTTCTCCTTATTTGCATTACAAGGGCTGTGGCACTAAACAGGGAGTTTAGTCAATTCACCTAGACATATGAAGAACATGAACATCAGCATATTAGGCTCAGAATTCAGTAGAGACTAAAATTAGTGCTCCCATCAGAAACGGCCTTAGTTCTTCACTTTACATATTAGTTATCAGTGAGCTTTCTTTCTTTTTCACAAGTCATCCAGTCAGAGCATTGAGAGTTTTATTCATCACCCTTGATGCATTAGTTCCTTCACCTGAACATTATCAGCCATAGCTAAGTAGACATGCCTTTGTGAGGCAGCATCAAGGTGACAGCACATTTGTACAGGATTCCAGGAATCCCTAAGCACGGGAAACTTCTAACAGCAGCTGATTCTACCAGTGGCAGCATCTCCCTATCCTTTGTTTTGTGTGCTCCTAAAATAAATATCAAATGGTATTTATCCTGTGATAACAGACTGCATCCACTTAAACCCCAATCCAGGATGTTTTTCATACTTTTCTTATATTGCCTAACCTTGAGATCCAGCAAATTCCAATTTTTTTTCAGAAATTCCATAAATAGTTGTGTTAATTTATTTTCTTTTGAAAAAGCATTGAACTATTTGTGGATTAGCCATCCATTTCACTGCAGCACGTGGTACAGCATGGCAATATCTTAGGCAGGGCCACTGGTCCCACAGAAGTTACACATGGACAACTTAAATAGATGTCAAAATTAATCTGTAGTAAGAGAATTTTAAAATCAAATCAAAGAGATGTACTATGATGTGAAACTAAATATGAATCTTAATTACTTCTTTGTCATAGATGAACCATGTCCCACAAATTTCACGTCCCATTTATAAGTATGATGATATTTTATGAAATGTGTAATATACAACTTCATCTTTAAATTGCATTTTTTGGGGAAGAAGTTTAAAAGCTTTAGGCATATTTTGTGTATGTTTCTGTTGTAAAGTGCTTACATAATCTACTTCTGCCAAACTCAAGCTAACTTGATAAACATCCTCAGAAGATCTCATTAAATAACATCCTATAACTGGCAAAGCAGTAGAAGATGTCGTTGAACACACACCAGCTGTGTTTATATCAAGGCTCTGATACGCAAGTTGACAAAGAACCAAAATATTCATTAACTCAATGAGCACTTCCCATCTTTAGAAGTGCATAATCAAAGATATATGAATTATGGCCTGGGTTTTCTGGAACAGTTTTATGCACTTATCTTCCAGTCTTATTTTAAATCCATCTATTTAAATCTTTCTGGTTGATTTGTAAGTCTAAACTGTTTTACTCTATTGGAAAAAGTATCCATAGTAATAAAACTATAGAAGGACATTTTTCTTTAGAAGTATTCAGTAATTGCAGTCATCCAGCCACTGACAGCAAGCTGCTCTACTGATATATTTATGAAAAATGGAAGTTTGGTTTAGTAGACAATTTGTATTATGGTGATTTTTCTTACTTCAGACTTGAAGTAAGGAATTTTTGCTTTGCTATCTTATACTGTAAAGACATAAGAAGCTTCACAGCTGCTAAAAATAGCTGTAGGATTGCTTTGGGGGCATTTTCCAGAGGCACTGACATGGAAAAAGAGATGCATTAGACCCTTCTCTCCTGCCCTTCAGGCTGCTGGCAGGGAAGGCAATTGGGCAGCAGCAAATACAGACAGGACTCCCTAAGCTCCAGTGTCACCAGGCTGCTGTACCACTGGTGCGCGGGTGGTGAGCATATGTACGGCGGCAAGCCAGAAGGAGAACACCAGCCTGAAGAAAACACTTCTTAAAGAGAACAAAAGAGGCTGTGCTGAGACTCTGACTCAAGCAGTTACCTGCTTCACTGAGGCAGCGAGGTCACGATCTCCAGTAATGGTGGCTAGGTGTTCCCCACGCTGCAATAACTTTGAATAATTTAATATACATTCATGTGGACATGGTACATGGGTTGATGCAATGAACCAGCTTAAACCCTGATGGGAAAAAACACGCGCTGAATGGCAGTATCAGAAACCAAAGTATTTTTGAAGATAGGAGATCTCTGGGGAAAAAAATGAGAGAAATCTGACGGAAAAACACTGGCTAAAAACCTCAAACAAGAATAATAAAACATACAACTGGGGTAGTAATAGGCAAAAAATGGCATTGTGCTGTTGTGGATTTTACACTGAGTGGAAGTCTTCCTGCTATATTGCCCTAATACTAGGATGGAGACTACAGGAGGACTTAGTTCTTTCGCCCAGGCTGGGACACTCTTCACAAGAAATATGTGGTTGTCCTGGAAGAAATTCACATGGGATGGACAAAAATGAAGTTACAAAGTTTCTGACTTTCTGTTTTGTGAATATCTATGTATTTGTCATTTAATAACCTTTAGCACACTTTCTAGTGTAAAGGCCATTCCGTTTCAACCGCTGCAACTTCCTTTATGTGACTGCACTGGCCACAAAGGCCAACTTCCTGAATAATGGGCACAGAAGGTGCTCTGTGAAATTATGTACATCACAGTGATTGCTTTCAGAGATTCCATGTTGCAAATAAAACTGTCCTCTCTTGTGTGTGTATCTATAGGTGTGTGTAAGCACAGAGAATGAAAATGCTATTATGATATTTTTAGGGGATTAAAATAGATTTTAATTAATAGTGTAATAGCAGGTATAATGCTGCTTTCTGCATCATTCAGCACACTTGTGGCAAGAGCAACCAGGGACTACGATTCTGGCAGAAATTGCAGTGACTCAGGGTTGTGATGCCTAGCTCAGACTAAATGAAGGTAGCTATTTCATCTTGTATGGACAATTTTGGATTCAGTCTCTAAAATTAATGCACTATCTATTCAAATGCAGAGTAACATAATTGCATATTCCTAATTAAATCAGAGTACCTTATCCTAGAAAACAAGAATATTTTGTTGATTTCAATAAGAATCAATTGTGGAACTAATCAACAATATTTACCTGCAGACTAAATCTGTATTTCTGATCTATATTCAGCTATAGATCAGAAATGACATCTGGGATTTGGAAAGAAATTAAATCTTGTCATTATGTCTTAGATCTTCCAAGTCTGCTTATTGTGCTTTATGATTCACTACATAGCATCAGGAGTCAAACTATCTGATAAAGTTCTTTTCATTTCTCAGTAGAGAAGGTTGATCTGCATTTCCAGAATACTGCCACAAAAAACTGTATTTCAAAACTGTGCGGACAGTTCAACACACAACTTCACTTTTTCCCAACTCTTTCTCTGCAGCAGCATTGTACTGTCCAGCCAACGCACACTTTCGGGCTCTCACATGTGTTTTAAAACCAGTCTTACCAAACTAAAATGCTGAAGTACTAGCTGAACAGTGGCTTGCTCTTAATTAAAACAAGGCATTGCTCTCATAGCAGTATGACCACGAGAGGGCACGTTGCCAGTTGAGATGATAATGTCACACTAGTGCTGTACGGCTCCGTACAAGACTTTTATTTTCGCTTTCTCTGCCTTTCCCTGTCTTTTTCAATCACATGAGGAATTTAGTAACCTTATTTGTTAATTAAATGACATAATTTTCCAGGCAGGTTCTTATTCATCCCACAAGTGCTATCTCAAAGCAGAAAATATAAAAGCAGAGACAATCATCAAGCTAAGATGTAGTGCATCTGTTTCCACTTAGACAAGGAAGCAAGAAAAAAAAGGCAGATAGATAATATTTGTGGAACAAATAAGATAGAAGCATGGGGAAAAAAGTAGGAAAAATTATAATAGGTAAAAGCCGAATCTGAAAAAGCATAAAGTGTGTTATCACAAAAATCAAAATTTCTAAGGTTTTTAAAAGTACTCAAAAAAGCAGCCACAGTTTGTGAATGATAAATGAGAAAAAGGTAACTGAATTCATGCAATGTCATTTCTTCCTAAGTATCATACATGATTTTAGTTTACCAATGGCCACAACAACAGAGCTGAAGAGATGCATTCAGGTGTCAGCTTCATCTGGCAATTTTAAAACTTCTCCTCTCTGGCCTCCCCTCCCAGTTCCCTCAAGAGCACAGGTTAGAAATTGTGTTTTACATGCAGACCTACAGACCTGACCGATTAAATTGTGGAACATTTTATTTACCCCTGAAGTGTTTATTCCCTAGACTTATTAGTTTCCTATTATTTTAATATGATCATATTATCCTGCAGAATTCTCTTGCAACAGTGGTAGCAAAAATGGCTTCTGTTGCTTTAGAAATACATTAAATACTGCTATTGATGACATGAATAGGAGTTAAAACTTTGTAAGCAAGAAAGAGCACACAGTATTATACGCAGAAGTAAAATTAGGTTAGCTAGTCAGCATGTTTATGATCTCATTTAAAATGAGATTTATGCTTTGCCAAAGGATTCTTCTCTGTCTTCTTTCCTATGGGATAGTAGGCCCTTATAATTCTTAGGATGCTACTGAAACTCATCAGAGATAGTTAGTCAATTGGTTCTTGTTAGGGATCTCTTCTGAATTTCTCTCTCAGAGCAAATATTTACGCCAAAGAGTAATGGTTGTTTTACCTGATATTAGTTAAGGATGATGCAATTTGCAGTAGCAAATTGCTATGTTCTCCCACTGCACTCAAAATCAATGAGAAACAAGATTAGACGTACTTTATCTACACTAGTAACACTTTTAAACAGTATTATTACTTAAGCATGAAACTACATGGAGGTAGATGGATGTAGGTGCATACATCTATAATTCAATTATCTAAGTAAGGGATAAGAGACTCACAGCTTTCAGTCCCTATTTAATCTAGTTTGCAGCTTTAGGAAGGGAACTCTGCCACTTGGCAGTGAGTGTGTATCTAAAAGATTATCTTTTCAGTAACTGAAAAGTTTCCTTTTAAAGGAAATTCTGGATATGCTTGAGTACATAATACCCAGCCTATGAGACAATCAATCAGCTGACACCTTTAGTTCAGGCTGCAGTTGAAGGAGTACACCTGCATGTCTAAAAGGAGGGTTTACTTCTCTTGACTGAGGTTTCTTTGAGCTACCACTATTAAAACATTTAATAACAAACAGGAACTTGCTGTCTGTGCAAGCCTGGCCTACCTTGTCTCTTACTTATTTTTCTAGAAAAAATGTTACCATGAATCCTTCCTGGTGCACTAAATTGGCAAAAGAGCATTCTGGGATTCTGTCACTTGTATATAACTCCCTTCAAAGCTGGAGACAAGAAGCTGCCATTCCAGCTGACGCTTTCTTTGCTGACACAAAGACAGGGCAGGTTTGCCAAACAGCACTCTGAGAGGGCAATTAGCAACCTGCCTTCACCTCCATGCAACCCAAGCCATCACCTGCTCAGATGAAGGGGAGCTGTCAAAAGCCAATTCACTTTTAGCAATCAACACCTGAAATTAGGTCAGTGGCTTTGCAGCATAAGATGTTTCTTGCTGTGCCCAAGAAACTAAAGTTTGCCTTGCTTGCCAGTCTGTCTTGACAGTCTTAATAAGACTGAGTCAGTGCAACCCAATTTCTTGCAATCTTATTACCTCCTTTGCAAGCAAAATGCTGCAGGAGAGAGGTTCATATTTTCTTGTTTCCTCCAAAGATGGAGCCATAGCCATTTATACTCTCAAATTTCAGAAGGTTTCTGATAGGCCAGAGATGATGTGTCAGTCCTTACACTAAGTTTTCCAATATCCTTTATGATGTTTCATGACTGTCTCAAAGGTGTTTTGTAGTTAATATTATGCCCCCAGCTAGATTATTAGACAGAATGCCTTGCAAGCACAAGGTGGTTCAAATCTAGTTTGAATCATTTGGATTGGTAAAATAAACAAGCCAGGGAGAGCATAAAATTTCATATCAACCCTTACAAGACTTTCTAAATAGTTTTAAAAAGCCATTATGATTGCCATTGCCCAAGGCAGAACTACCAGAGTAGTGTAATACGTCATTCCTCTTCAGAAACTTGGTAACACAGTGACTTTACCAGATTTAGTATAACTAAAGTGAATCAGCTGCTAGAATCTATAAAACCCACCAACCACTAGATTCTTGACTTTCTTACTCAGCACACAGGTCTTATAAAAAGATGTTTTAGTAGATTGCCCGAATAACATGGAATGAACTCAGTAGTGTAAGTTTGTTTGGTCAGGATGAAATGAGCAATTTCTAATTATTTTCCTAGGAACAGACAAGATTATTTATACAGGTAAAAAGAGGTAGAAATTCTTGTATACAGGATATTTTCTGTAGGATTCTCACTGCAAGCTGCCAACCACTACTCTGAAGTAGATTCCGAATAGAATTCATTACAATTTTTGTATATACAGATCCATATCTTTCTTGATATAGAGATCTTCAGCTATCTAAATGTAAAAGAGACCTTGATAGAGATTATCAGAATTATATCTATACATTGTTATATAGAATATTGTTATTGATCTATATAATTATTATCCATACATATATTCTCAGAGATATCTGAATAAATATGAATTATACATTATTATATAGGGATATGATTTACCTCTATTTCATTATAATTTATCTACTATCTGTTATTGTTAGCATAATTATTGGTTATACAGTTTAGGGGCTGTACATTTTTGGCGCAGGTATTATGTAACACACTACAGCAAATTCCATGCAGCACTACTAACCAGCATCTGTCTCCAAGGCAGAAAATGAGGGTCAGCTCATCTTCATGATGCTATTCAAAGAAGTGAGCAAAGATTAGCTTCAAGCTACAGCGAATTCCCTTGAGGTTGCTGAGGCAGATGGGCTATGTTTCAAGTCAACTTGCCAATGCAGCAGTATTTCAGCCCAGAAAAATACTCGCTCAATAAAGACTCAACCAGAAAAATCAACATAGTGCCTTACATGGAATTATAATTCCTTTTCCAAGTTAAGGCTATACTGATAAAACTGCTCATAGATAAATCTCTGATTTTTTTCAACCCACATCAAGCATTTTATCATCAAACAGTCATGTACTGGACACTGCACAAACACCAACACATGGTCTGTAGAGCTGGATGGCTTCTTAAAAGTCTGGAGAATTTTATAGTATCCAGGCAGCTGGAAACTTGCCTTTCACATCTCAGGGCCAGCTGCCTACCTTTGGATGACATTTTTTTTCCCTGTGCTCAGTACTCTTTGAGGCTGTGGCAGCTTATAACCTTGACCAGGGAGACAGGTACATGAAAACCACAATCAGTAGAAAAAAAGTGATGTCTAAGTATTTCCAGCTTTCAAATGTGTCAGTGATTTCTTCTTTTTCTTCACTTGTGAGGTTCAGCACACCAATAACCTCCAAGAGCCTATTTGTATAGGGACACCTCAGAAATGTTTTTTTATGCCTAAGATGCATTAAAGTGTAAACTTTAGTTAAATGTGTTGCATCAGCTCCCTCCAGACCTAACCGTGCTCTTTCCTCCCCACAGGAGCCGGAGGGGCTGTGACTTGGACGGGGCCCTGAGCAGGTCAGCAGGCACTGATTACCCTGGTTAGCCTCACATGGGCCCCCACCCATCCACCAGCCACCCTCTGGCCCTGGAGCTGCATTTAAACCCTGGGGGGGTGGGGGTTTAGACCTTGCTGGAGCTGGGGTGTTTGTGTGCTGTCCTGGGGTTTAAGTGACCCTGATACTGCTGACCATGGGTACCCTGGCTCTTCTTGCTCAGATACAGTATGACTGTACCCTTTTTGGGGGCTGGGGAAAGTGTTTGTTACTGCCTTGTCGCCATCCCAGCCTGCTGCCCTTCCCTGACAGGGGATTTGAGTCTCCTATGGAAATAGAGTTGGCCTGCTGCTGTGGAAATAAAATACCAATTTTGTATCAAGTCTGCAATCCCTTGCTGAAAAAGGGCCTGATTTGTGCTAATTGTGAATGGAGAGATGTTTAAGCCTAGATGATAGGCCAGAGAAGGAAAGGGAGCTGCAGTTGGAGAGAGCACAGTGACTCACTATTCACTACCTACTGGCTACAAGAAGTAGAACCACTTTTTTTCTGTGTGGGTGCTAAGAAAATGCATTGCAACACAAAATTATCTTGTGTGCATTGCCTCAGTGGCCTGTACTGGGCACGAAACTGCAGTGAAGGCAGGTCTTGTCTTGTTTGTCTAATGTCGGGTAGTGGAAATGCTAGTTCACTTGATATACTTGGTTCTGTTTCAGAGACAAGTACCTGGTTTATCTGATATGTGTACATCACATAGAGCAGGTCCCCAGGGCTGTGACATTTGGAGATAATCTGTGGCTCTGCAATTAAATCCTCAAATCCTCACCCTCCCTAAAAAAAGACCTCAAAAAATAAAACAAAACCCATCCAGTGAAGTTCTTTAGATGGAAGTCTTGTGATAATCTTGTCATACTTTGTGTATGATAGTCTGATGATTCTTATTAAACAGTTCTTCTGGATAGCCTACAACTTCTACCAGAACTTGGTATACCTTCTACAAAGATCTTGTCTTGATTTAAAGAACTCAGATGGAGAAGAACCTGATGTGTTTGGCCTAATTTTTGTCTTTGTTGCAGCTTCGTCTGGTAGATGGAAGAGGCATCTTATCCTAACTGGTGAGTGTCTTAATATTTTTATTTACTTCTGCCTGTTTGGTGGTAGTAGCAACACCACAGTTGTGCTGTGTGGTACATGATTACTTTTGGTCCCCGTTAGGCCATGCTGTACGATCCTGAGTACATTCCAATCAGTCTTCCAAAATAGCTCTTCTCATTCTAGTAGTGTCCTGCCAGTTTGGGTAGAAGACCTCCTGTCTTCTGTATAACTGTATTGAATTCTGAGTAGAGGGGGATGGTATTTAGTGGGAGGTTCAGAAAAACTGTACATTTTCCCTGTCTCTATAATATGCAAAGTCACAAATCTGTCTTATGTAACCTTTTATAACAGGGATTTTATTTTGTCCTGTAAGCTCCCTAGCTAAAATGCAAGTAATCTATCAATTGTAAAAATAAAAGTAGATGTAGTTTAACAGTTATCTTAAGTCTTGCTCTTTCTCTGTGCTACACAGCTTAGGCCTTGCACACTCACTCAGCAATTTTTGTTTTTCTTGCTGTTTCAGCAACTCTTCTTCTAAAGAACATATTAGGTCTCAGTTAAACAAGTACTGCACTTCTGTATCTACTTTTCCTATCCTTACTTTCCTTTGGTATCTACCCATATTACTGCTTGCCTCACCAACTTCAGCCAAAATGACCTGAGCTAGCATAAATGTGTTTAACCTTGGATCATCCCAGCTGGATCAGGCTAGGAAGAAAACGTGTGGCTTTGGCATATCAGAAGGAATATGCCCTTCCTGAGTTCTGACAACTCAGGAAGCAAAGCTGCAAGTGGTTAAAGGCAGGCAGAGGCAGCTTCAGCTGCAAACAGGGTGAGCTATGACTGCAGTCTCGGTTCACTGAAGATAAGCCTCTACAAATCATCATTCTGGCTTAGATTTGACTTATTCCAGCCAATGTGTGCCAGATCAGGTGATGTAGCACTCTAAAAATATCAAAGCCATCAAACAGTATAGAATTGGCACAAGCATAGCTTGACCTATTGGCATCAAATTTATACTGCCAGATAGGGTCAGCAGCTGAGAACAGGTCAGGCATTAACAAAAAAAGTCAAGGCTTTATAGTGCCCTAGACATTTCCACCCTTCTATAATTAAAAGACAAAAGATGCCAAAGCCCTTCATCACAGGGCACTTTAAACTTGAGCAACCTATAGTCTACTTGCACTTCTACATTTTCCTTACCTGACTCTAGAAAAGCTCTCTGCTCAACTGCGGAAACTAAGCTTTACATGTCTAGGATAATTCTGCAGGATTCATGTGTGTTACTTACTAGAGACTTTACAGCACACTGCAAAAGAGAAACAGCCAAGATATATGGCATTTAATATCCTATTTGAGGAAAATTGATTTTTTTTTTTTCACTTGTATGTAGGGTCTGTACATATATAAGTATGTAGGTCTAGGCTTGAATCTGCTTGAGCTGTCCTCAAAAATGTGAGAAGTTCAAAGAGAATTCTGTGTTTATTTGGTCTTGTTCTGGAATTTGTTCAATATTTCTGAATAGTGAAAGATTCTAAAAATAGCAGCTTGGGTTTCATCTGTAGTTAAGAGTCTTACTTGGTGATTACTCCTGTGGGGAAAGAGGATTTTAAGTCGTCCTTGGCTTGGGTAACACTCATAGTAAGAAAGGAAGTTGTAGTGTCACAACCTGTATTTGAAGGCAGTGTGATATTGTCTATCATGGGACTTGGATTTTTGCGGCCTACGGACTGCCTCATGGACTTCAAAGTTCTTTGTTTCCTGCTCCAAGCTTTCAGGTATAACCTTTCATTCCTTTCTTTCCTGTAGCAGCACAACTTCCTTTTTTGGCTCTGATTCTCTAATGTACGCTTCTTTATTGAAAGCTTAACTGAAAGGAGACAGCTTTGTAACTTAATACTTTCAAACCCCACCTCTTCGAAACTGTTTTGTCGCAATAAACCTTCAAAAGTATACATTCACTGCAGCATTCAGCATGGGGCCAGAGCGAGTAGTGGGATAACCATTCAGGGAGAGCAGAACTGCAGTTCAGTGTGAGGGTCAAAACAAAGTCTGGCACCAAAAGGCAAAGAGGAGTTAACTTGTAGGGCAAGCCCCTTTGTGCATGGGGAAGATGGGGATTCTTAGAGCCTGTATTTCAAGAAAATAAATTCTGAAATGTCACATATGACAGCCTGGCCCATTAGCAGCCACTGGCTGTTTGAGAGCCCCAGACACTACCCCTTGAATTTAGAGCTCTGGGAGATAGGAAGGCTCAGTGGTAGGACTTCAGGGACATAATTTTTTGCCTTCTGCTTAGTAGCCCTTCCCTGCTGATGAGGCATCTGGACTTCAAGACATCAATCTAGAAAGCGGGAAAAGGGACAGCCCAGGAGGAAGCTGTTAGAGATGCAATTTACATCAGGTAAACATTGTTTTGAAAATATATGGAGTTAAACTACACTTGGAAAATTAAGCTTGCCCTTGAAATAAATAATTGAGGTCACATAATTGAATTTAAGTAGTTACTAATCTTCACAAACATCACTGCCAAGTAACAGTGTTTCTCTAAAAGTGCTACTGTAATTTCCTTTAATGTCTTTTCTTTAGCTGTGTCTAATAATATTTAATTTTTTCTTCGACTAGAATTTTCCATTGTTGCTAACAGCAGTTCACCTCAGAGGAGGGAGCATTACTGTAAACAGTGCTCCAGGCAGCAACTAACATTTAAAGCAGTCCAACTTCAAAGCAGGGCTCTGTGACCTCCTCTATGAAACACCAGCAGCTGCCTGCATGCTGTTTACTCCAGCACACTTACTGCTGCTTCTGGCTGAGCTACTGCTACAGTTCATCTGTACTTAAAATAATCAGTACAGGCATTAGGGAATAACTGCTTTGGTATAAGCCTAGAGCTATTACAAGCCTAGATTCACACCAAGAGCCACTTCAGCGTGTCCAAGTGTAGTAAATTTCCACTCACAGACAAGCCCTTAGCATGGGAAAGAAACTTCAGCAAATGCTTCTTGATGTGGATCGTCTCTGCAGCATTCTTGTTGCTTGGAGTCAACTTACTCTGAAAGATTTTGAGGGATGAACACTGACAACCTACCACTGAGGACAACAGAAGCTGAAATAGCTACGAGCTGCTAAATATTTATTGCTTGTGTACTCTCTAACCTAGCTGCAGTAAGATGCAGAGCTCAGACTAATTTCCAAGTAGGCAGGCCTTTAGCATGTAGCTCAGATCTCAGAGGAATGAATGAAGTAATGAGGGGATGGATCAATAGACTCAATCAGGATCTCAGATGGGTGGGACCCAGGAAGCTCTCACAAATTAGATACCTCAGAAATTGGTAATTAGAGGGAAGAAAGGTCTCAGTAGCACCTAAGTCCAGAATCCTGTGCCTGGGGAGAGGTGGCGAGGAATTGACTATTATCAGCAGTTTTGTGCCTTGTTAACTTTGTCTGTTAAAACCTGTGAAGGATAGTGCTCAAAGTAGAATAAAAACACTCTGAAGAACATATATAAGTCTATGGGACCTGATGAGATGCATCCCAGAGTCTTGATGGAATAATAGTTGCTAAACCACTGTCCATGGCATTAGAAAAGTCAGGGCAGTGAGATGAAGTCCCAGGTGACTGGAAGAAGAAAACATTGCATCCGTCTTAAAAAAGGAGGACCCTGGGAACTATTGACCTGTCATTCTCACATCTGTGCCCAGGAAGATCACTGAACAGACCCTCCTAGAAGATAGCTACTGCAGTTGGAGAACAGGGAGGTAATTCAGAATAGCCAGCATGGCTTTACCAAGGGCAAATCCTGCCTGATCAACCCAGTGGCCTTCTATGATGGAATGACTCCAGTGCACAAGGGAAGGGTGCAAGTGTCATTTATCTGGACTTTTGTAAAACCTTTGACTCAGTCCCCCACAACATCCTTTTCTCTGAACTGGAGAGACTTGGATTTGAAGGGTGGACTATTAGGCAGGTAAGGAATTGGTTGGATGGTCACATTCAGAGGGTAGTGGTCAACAGCTCAAGAGTCCTGATGGACATCAGTGACAAGTGGTGTCCCTCAGGGGTCTGTATTTGTGCAAGAGTTATTTAATATCTTAATTAATAACATAGTGGGATTGAAACCCTCAGCAGGTTTGCAGATGACACGAAACTGAGTGGTGTGGTTGACACATCTGAAGGACAGGAGGCCATCCAGAGGGACCTGGACAAGCTTGAGAAGTGAGCCATGGGAACCTCATGAAATTCAACCAGGTCAATTGCAAGGTCTTCTGCCTGGGTCCAGACAACCCCTGGTATCAATATAGGCTGTGGGATGGACAGACTGAGAGCAGCCCTGCTGAGAAGGACCTGGGGGTGCTGGTGCATGAGAGGCTGAACATGACCCAGCCGTGGGCACTCCCAGCCCAGAGAGCCAATTGTGTCCTGGGCTGCATCCAAAGCAGCGTGGGCAGCAGGGGAGGGAGGGGATTCTGTCCCTCTGCTCTGGTGAGACCCCACCTGCAGTGCTGCATCCAGCTCTGGGGTCCCAGCACAGGAAGGACATGGACCTGTTGGAGTGAGTCCAGAGGAGAGCCCCAAAAGTTATCAGAGGGCTGGAGTACGTTTCCTTATGAAGAAAGGCTGAGAGAGTTGGGGGTGTTAAGCCTGGAGAAGGCTCTGAGGAGACCTTATGGCCTTTCAACAAAGGAGGCCTATAAGAAAGAGGGACTTTTTAGCAGGGCCTGTTGTGATAGAAAAGGGGTAACAGTTTTAAACTAAGGGAGGGTAGATTCAGACTAGATATAAGGAAGCAATTTCTTTTTTTTTTTTTTACAGTTAGGGGTGGTGAAATACTGGAACAGGTGCACAGACAGGTTGTGGAAGTCCCATCTCTGAAAATATTCAAGACTGGATTGGATGGGTCTCTGAGCAACCTGATGTAGTTGAAGATGCCCCTCCTCATGGCAGGATGGGGTGGACTAGTTTCTTCCAACCCAAATCATTCCATGAATTTCCATTTCACTGAGTGTAGCTGAGCCTGAGGTATCAGAATGGAAACAAATACTTGTGGTTAAATATATTTTAATTTAATATAAACAAATCGAAACAAACTTAGAAAAGTTATGGGTTTAGGGGGTGTGTGTGTAATCTTCTACTGCAGTTTCATGGAACAATACTGAGTGCTAGGTTGTTTATGGGTCACATTCAGTTGTAGGCTTAGTAAGAAAGATTAGTAGGCAATTTTGTCTGAGGAAGCACTCAGTAGTAAAAAAAAGTTGTTAGGTCTTTAAAATGCAGCCTTACTGAAAGCTTTCACTGACTGATTAAAACTGTCCTGTGTGTACCTATTTCTTCTTGAGATTGCCTATGGTGATTGTCTTAAAAACTTCAACAAACGGAGAAAAATTTGTGGATTCCCTAGAGCAGCTAATCACTGAAATGGGATGAGAAACATGAGGGGCATGTAAATAGGTGACCTGAGCTTCAAGAACATGCGAGCAGATTAAAAATATCAGTGCAAGGAATTGAATTCTTTTTTTAGGATTCACTGTAGCATCCACTAGAGTAACTGTAACAATTACCTGTGTTTCATTCAAAATGCCAACACTTCTCAGCATCAGAAAGGAATATCTTTGCTTCCACAAAATCGAATTCCAAATTCTGCTTTATGTGAAAACCTTTACATGAAGCTTCAGGACTAGTATGTCAGCTAAAACTGACACTCATTATTCCCATCACAATCCATAATCATGCCACAGAGAAAACTGCAGCTAGCATCCTTGCTACTGCAGCAGTCTCCAGATTTGCTTGTATTAGACCTGCCCATCTTCCCTGCCATGTCTTCTTATAGCTAACTAGTGGACTTCGAAGGAGCTCAGGAGGAAGTTTTCATCTCTGCTCCTTACTGAAGGTCTGACACAGCCTAAGGCACTACACTCTGCTAAAGAATGCACTTTGAGACAAAAAACCCTCCCATGCTTCTAATCTCTTTCTAGGGCTCTGAAAAGAGTTTAGATAGAGCCTCACCTTATATCTAAAATCTTCTGCAAGTTCTAAAGCAACTACGATAAACTTGCACAAAGGATGATATGCCATATTTTTCCCCTGCTTCCTATACTGTATACTTGAGTTGTCCAAATCAATGCGAGGCTCCATAAAATGGTTCATCAGACATTAAAAAATACCAAACAAATAAAATATCTAGTTGCATGTATTACACTTGCAGATTGCATCAGATCCTTCTAGTAAAAGTTCCTCTGAAGCAGCACAGGGTGAGAGTCAGGGGCTGCATTTACCAGGGAAATTCTGATATTCTTTGCAATAGGAGTGATCAAATATTTGTGCAGCTTCTTTGGCCATGTAGTCCAATCTCCCTTGTTAGAGATGAAGTCTTTGAGCAACTTGACTACAAATAGCCCTGCTTTGAGCAAGAGGTTAAATCTGATTACCTCTGGAAATCCATTCCAGCTGAAATTATTTTATATTGTATGATTCTATTCCCAAAAACATTTAGATCAATGACTGGCAGGCAGAGATAAGAGCAAAGAAAATGTAGCCAAGGGGGAATCTCTAGACCAGGCAAGGATATAGAAAAGGACTGAGAAAGGAAGAGAATATTACAGGAGAAACTGGAAACGGCGAAGAGCAGAAGGAGCCCACAGCTGTGATAAATATTACTGCATCCCCCAAGGAGCCTTGGGACAGCAACATGCTGAGGCATAGCTGAACAGCTATGAGCTGTGGGCAGCAGAGCTCTCGGGGGTCTTGGACTCCTACAGCTTCTGTCTTCTGTGCTGTCTGGCCAGAGCTTTTTCAGCACCACCTTCCCTCCCGTCTTTTCCAGTATTTTCTTCCCTCTGTGACTCTGTCCCCTGCTACAGCAGCACACTTGGGCCTGCACTGCACCAGGCCACCTTCTCCGTTTTTTATTTATGGGCATGTTGATTGTAAGACAAAAAATTGCAGTATTTAAAATGCTTTTCTATATCCTTGCATAAGTTTGATTATATTTTGTTCAAGACAGAAGTGAATTTATCCTCTAATTGTGCAGTAATCGTTTCTCCCTGAGAAATCCCCAGCAATTGCATGTTTCTGTCAGAGATACTGCAGCCATGACCACCACCAGATTTCTCTTAAATAACTTTCAGATTAGTTAGATACAGGCTGTCACTTTGGCATGCTGAGTATTTTACTCAGATGTAATTTCTGCTCAGTCACTCAAATTGTTTCCCAACCTGTTCACTCTTTCCTATGTGCCCTCATTGCTTCCTTCCCAGAAATCCTAGGAGTGCTGATGCAAGGAAAGTATGGAAAATATGAGTATTTAGTAATGGATGACAGTATCAATTTGACTATGTGCTTCAGCCACACCCTGCTGTCTCATATTTGACAGATAACAGCTTCAAAAGCACAAATAGGTCTCCATCAGATTTCCAGCTTTGACCATTATCACACCTAGAAAGCACTTGGATTCCACTTTTAAGTTGTTCCCATTTCGATGAACATGTGTTCATTCTGCAGCCTTCAGCCCATCGACTTCAAGAAAATTCAGATGGGGATCAGGCCAGCAGTCCAGCAATGGGATTTTTAACTCTGTATTTGGTGGGAAGCCATTTGCCCCTTCAAAAGGTTCAATTGTCCCCCAGGTGCACAGTTTTCTGTAATAATGTTTACAATTCTTGTAGCATGCCAGATGGCCTGTATCAGGCTCATCTGTGTTTCTTGGCTTGGAAATGTACACTGTAAATAACTTAAAGGATTTTTCTTTCTTATTCCTGAAGCAGGTTTATCCTTTGGCTGTAAATTCAGTTCATGGTCTAACTACATCAGCCAAAATACAATTTTGCATACAGTCTCTGCACCAAGCAATATAAATTCTTAACAGTCATTTAAAAAGAAACCCCAACCAGTCTACCAGTATTGCTATTTCCCTTCCATCAGCAGTTTTCAAAGTATCTGTGGCAAAACACAGTCATTCATACAGAGAAGCAACTCTAATTTGAGCATAATGAGGCACTTTTAAAAACTCTGAAAATGTCAGTTAGAAAGTTATTCCCTGAATAAAAGCCCTGTTCTGCTTTATTTCTTGACTGTATCTGAGTGCAGTGCATTTTAGAGCTGCTTCCAGGTATCCTATGCTGAATACCAGTCAGGATAATATACAGATATAACTGTGAACAACCACATATACACCAGTCTGCAAAATTTGACTGCTGAGGTTTTTGAAAAGCCTGTCTCAGGTCTAGCTGTGTTTAATCACTCTTGCCCATACTGACAGGTGTTTTCACAGGAATATCTTCAGATCTTGCAGTGCTGCTGGGCAAAATTGCCAGCTTTTTTCATTCTCAGAATTAAGAGAAACTCTTTGTTCAGAGGCAGTGGAGGCTGTTTTGCTTTCCTCTTATGGCTCTTTTTTTTGATACATCTGGAATTTCTTATTACTCCTGATACCCAGGTCTTCTCACTTTCACAATATAATAACCACTGCAGAATAACCACCCAATCTAAGTAAGCTCCCTATCTGCCTTATCCATTCTTGTCGGCTGAAAAGGGTTTTACTGGGACAACTTTCTTGCAGCTGTTGTTACATTTCTTTATCACAGCACAGTTTTACTTTGTAGGAGGTCCTGGGTTTTGTGGCTGTGGAAAAATGGCTGGGGGCAAAATTAGAGAAAATCAAGAAGCTGTACTCATATCCCTACAGAAGTTATAATGGTATGGAAATGATAGGGTAAAATACAGTTGATGCTTCCTGTATGGAATGTGGTTTGGCATGCTCAAAACATATTCCATAATGATTCCCCATACACACAATCTGCAACCATAGCCCCTGCTAAGGAGAATGGAACAGGGAGTGGAGCAGAGTGGAGACACCATGGCCAGGCTCTATAGAAAGCCTTGCAGGGAGGGGAACTGGATGGTACTTTTTAGGTAATGAACTGCATAGAACCTGTCAGCCAAGGGAGAGAGGAGAAGATGTCTTGCTGCTGAGCCAACAGCTGTGAAGAAACTGCTCTTCTGAGAGGAACTTGGTTCATTAGAACCTAGTTATAATATTGACACACACCTCCATCCCAAAGTTACTCACACCTCACCGAGCATGTGCTCTATATTTTATTGGCTCTTTAGCAGTGAAGCAACAGAATTTTACACCAATCAGTAACAAAGGTGTATATGACTAGAGTCACTCAAGCTCCACATAAAGAAATAGTATGACACTATCTTAAACATGAATTCTTAAACATAAAGAAATAGTATAACACTAAGTTGAGAATGGGGAAAATTCAGGGAAGACTCCATTCTAACTACTGGGATCAGCTGACAGACTGAACCTGTTTTCTCACCCATAGGGGTGCCTATTGGATAAGAACCATGATCTGTGCATGCTGAATGCTTTTACTGGGGATTAGAGCTTATCTGTATTGCTTTGAATGTGTTTTTGCAGTTGGATACTACCACCAACAGTCCTCAAATCTTAACCTGTCACAATTTTCTGTTAATAAAGAGAGTTATTCCGTAAACTTTTGGTGTGAGTCCTTCATGGGTGCTGGCAGTTGGATTGGCCTACACCAACCCTGAATGTCTACAAGGAGTACTGTCATTAGTTTGGCTCTAATACTATTTTTGCTGTGCAGAGTTATCTGGAAACCTAAATTTTGAGGATGGCAAATCAATGGATTGGATTTATGACATTATTCTGTTCATAATATGACAGTGCAAATCCTCTTGACTCATAATCAAGGTAAAGGATGGCCATGGTCCCAAGCTGATGCTAAATATACCGCAAGAGTTGGGCTTCCACCCAAAAGTAAGGCCAATCTGAACCTTGCTGTTGTGGTTGTACATGAAGATTAATTATATCTCACAAGTGAGTAGATTGGAAAAGGCACTCATGACAACCATGATATTTCTGTAATATTAGCACTCCAAGCAATGCCCAGGGAAGACATAAAAATAGCGTGCAGAGCAATCAATGGGTCTACTCATGAAAAACCCATTGAAATTAAAATATAACACACTGATTTTACTAAACCAAGTAACAATAAGAAATCCTGTTAAAATTTTACTTTTACACAGCATGTGCTTGCATTTTGTTTATGGGGAAAACAGGACATAGAACTGTCATTTGATTTGCTAATTGTAGAACGCAAACTGTGAAATTTATGCGCAATGGGGTGGCCATGGATAGAAGAATATGTACTTGTAGACATATCTATGCCTGGCCTAATTTGTTTGCAGTGGCACTGCAGTATAACATCACCTTTTATAGGCTAGAGTGGGTCATCACAAGTAAGAGTGAAAATCAACATATCCCATCTCTAAGAGGAATGAAAGGTGACATCACCTCGATAGGATGCCTAATTCAAAGTAACACTAAATGCCTAACAGTTGTTGTCCCATTGTTGTAAGCTATGTTGAGGAAGTAAGTGTTGTAAACTATGCCGAAGGGAAAAACAACATAGATACCTGCTCTTTTAAACATGAGTGCTGGCATACCCTTAAAATATCTCATCCAATGCTTGTGATGTGTCTTTGGACAGACCCCAGCTCTTGATTGAGCTTGGGCCTTCAATTTGAAATTCTTGTTGAAGAGCCATATTTAACAACTCAGCCCCCAAGAACTCAGCCTCCTATTGAAGCTGTCTCCTTACATCTATGACATTGGTCCCTACTCAATCAAAAATACAGGTCAACAGCAAATGTTATTCAACCCAACATGGTCCCTCAAGTGAGTTGAGCTGTTAGTGCAGAATAATGTTTCCACAGTCCAACCAGCTTGCTCCTGAAAACCTATGCGGGATGGACAGCATGGCTGCATATAAGCAAGCCCTCCCTTCTTCCAGGCAAATCACAAGGGATGTCACTGGCGTTCTGGGAACAGGATTGGGAGTTCTAAATGACACAGACTCTGAGGTATTAATGAGCAAACTTGTCACAATAACTAGTGACCTAAATAAACTGAAACACTCTCTACAATCCTCCCTTTCCGTTTTGGAAACTATTCAATGGTTTCTAATGGACATTAACTCAGTGGGAGGGAGTTAATGAAAAAGACCCTCCATTTATCAACAGATGCATTTAGTGTAGTCCAAAACAATGTTTCTTTTGCTCTTATTTGTATCCAAGCTCAACTGTGGATGCAGTAAATGACAGTTCCAGTCATAAGGGAAGGTCAAGAAGGTACCTTACCTGTTGAAATTCAAAAGGTAATTTGGGATAATATTACTCAATTTGAAAAGAAATTCCAATCCTGGAGGTATCTAGACAATTCTACCTATGATCCCATCAGCAGCACAGCCAGTTTTTGTGTTACCAATACACAAATAATTCAGTACCAATACACAATAATTCATATGAAATCATTGCATTAGGATTAAATCACAATGGAACTATACTCTGTCCTCTGGATCATGGAGTATGGGCCCAAGAAGGTGGAATTAAATGGCAGACAATGGATGTCAGTGCTTGCATTGTATGAGAGACACAAGGATACAATTGTGAAAGTAACACCATCAAAGCTCAAGACATTTGTCTTGATCCTGAGCAAAAGGTTTGTTATTTTGAGATTCATTCTAATAAAAACCTGAAAACTCTACACAGGTTTGCCTGGAATCAACAGTTGCACATGTATCTTGATGAGGTCTTCCATTGGGTTACACTACTAATCCCGTGTAGATTTCCAATGTTATTGTTTCTTCTTGACTTCATCTATTTTATTTTTTTTCTGTCTGTCTTTCCATCACTGTAGGTGGCTACAGTGCAGTTCTCGTTCTCTTTCACTGACTTCCAGTATGGAAATATACTGGAAACAGAGATCAAAATCCAATTCCCAGAACACCGAGGCACCTAAGCTTCAGTTTTCTATATTAATATCCCCTTTGCTCAGTAGTTCAGCAGCAGAATGGCACATTGGTTTTGACAGCTCCTCCCTTCCCCTTTGTCCTGTGGTTTACACAGTGGAATAAAGGAAAAAACCAGAAGTGACAATGCTAAAGGGAGCCTGAGCAACAAAGTACCACCATGCTAGGGGAATAAGAGGGATTTTACTGCAGGGGAAACAGACTTATGGCAGGAATGAATCCATGTGCTTCAGTGATGATGGCTGGAGTTATTTTCAGCAAAGTTGTTTCTCACGTTACTTCTCCTTAGCTATTTAGCCATCAGGGAGTTGCAGCCTGTCAGAGTCAGTGCTCTCCTGGGTCGTTATGAAAACAGTAAATGCCATCATTAGTTTTTCACTTTGGGTGAAAGAAGCGTTCAGTAAATAGTGTCCCCACCTAAGGCAAATTTTATATTACTTTGAGAGGTAACCATCTCTCTCTTGCTTTCTTTCATCAATTCACAGTATATAAACAGGAAAACCAGTAGCAACTTACATAGCACCTTTGATTTGATGAATCCCAAGGCTTTACAGGGATAGTTTCCCCTCCTATTGAAGCACAATCTTTCAAAGCACCCAGCAATGTTATAAATAGTATAGGGCAGGACATGGAACACAAAAGTGCTGAGTCTAAACTAGGCTAGCAATTACTTATTTGTTTTTGAACAGACCTCAGCAGTGGGCAGAATTTACAGCCTCAGATACAAATCTTCTAAATAACCCAAGAAATCCAATGCATCCAATTTTGAAACTGTCCTACAGAAATCCACACAACAATCTAAAGTTCAGACTTCACAGTCCATGATTTACTTAAATTGCTATTAAATGATTTCCTATTTATTGCATTTGGGTTGCCTCTTTGATTTAAGCTGGGAAATGGCATAAGCTCTAGTATATGATGTTGAAATAGACAACTATCCACTAATGATCAGCCATGCTATCATGTTTACTATGCAAGGACTGTGCCTAAAATAAAAAGACACTAGGTAACATAAAGCAATGCATTTGTGAAAACAGTAGCTCATTGCTAGTGGTAGCAGAGGTAGATGAAAAACCAAAGCTTACAGCCAAAATCTTGAATAGACATAAAATTTAAAAAAGTAATTAATTCCTAATCCTTGCCTTAAAGTTAGAGGAACTCCTCTGAAACAAATTGTAAGCTTGCCTGAATAGGTTTACTTATATGATGTTGATTGCTCATTACATTTCTGGATTGTTTGTAGCATAAAATTTAGTGTTAGGAACTGCAGAAATTATGAAGATATAAGTGTAGGAAATAAAAGCTAGAGATGAGTTTTTATTCCTCTCTAATGATGACAGATCTACTGTCATCATTACATATAAATTATTTATTTTATTGAATTATTTCCAGTAAGATAAAAGGGCAAAAAGGAGCGACACATCAGAGCAAAGAAGAGCCCATGTAATTATGAAAGCTGAAAATGTCAGCTTAGGTCAACAGAGCTAGAAAAAGGAAGGGAAACGACTTCATATTGTAAATAAGTAGGGATATTTTTTCAGGGATGCAGAGTTGAAACTCTAATTTCTTCTGTTTTGTACTGCTCTGCAGGGCCTTCATTATCTGTAGCTGAATGAAAACTAATATTGTTGTAGATCTCTTCCAACTGAAACAATCTTTTCTTCTCTAATAGCAACAGACAGCCATGAAAGCTGCCCATGGCAATTTAGGAGGATGAAGTGGTTGTTGCCAAGATGTGCCTCACAGGCTGCTGGGACTTGGAAAGCTTGTATATATGGATAACTACCAGTAACTTCAGGTCATTTGAACTGTTTTTCACATCACGCCTTATAGGAAATTCGCACAGGAGTTCTTGGTTCTTCCCCAGAACCGCTGCAGAAATCCATGTAATTTTTATTTGCTGGCATCTTTCCATTTATAGGTTGCCAGGGTGGGCACATGAACAAGGATGTTGGGTCTCTGTCTGACAGACTCCTGTGGCTGAGACTATGTTGTCCAGGTGAAGTCTCTGCAAGTCACTGGGAAGTAGGAACATCGGCAGTTACACTTTTTCTCACGCTTAAATGTTCAGCAGAACTTTCAGGCTTGGGCTGGGAAGCTGCAGGTATGGAGCTGAGCTAGTAGTATTTTATACAGATTGAGGGCTTTGAGGCAGATGCTTGTCAGATTTGTAGGCAGAATACAGTTCTTTACTTGTCCTTTCTGAACAACTCAACAGACACGAGAATAGATACCTGGTTTGGACCTTGCTAAAAGGGATATTCCAGTATGTTCTGCTGGTCCTTCCTTTGCTTGTGCTGGCAGTAGATAAGAATATGGCTCTACACAAACCTCTCACATTATTCAAACCCTAATTAGTTGGATGCTTTGACTGAAAATTTTTAATATTAATGTTTTATTAACATTAACAAAATTTTTAATGTTTTAATGTTAACATTAATCTTGGGGGGTGTGAGGGAAAGTTGCTTACATCTAAATTCAAACCCTTTAGGATCCATGCAGAGCATAGAAAACTCCAGGTGTCTGAATTATAGCACTTCAAACCCTTTTTTGTATGCTATGAATAAAGAGGTATCTTGGTCTGTTTGATCATCCTGCCTCATCTTGCAGTTGTTAGGGCTAGCTATCTGCCACTGAAAGGATTTTTTTAAGCAACATTTTTCTACAGCTGAATTTATTATTGAAGTATTACTGTTATTACTGTGCTATGCTCCTCCAAGCCAACAAAGTCAAATGCTGTTGCTAGCTTGAAGAATATAAATTGGTTTTAAAATAACACCTGCAGTACTTGAGATAAAGCAGGGTAAGAGTTGATTATGCTTGGAACCAAGAGGGATTCCACAAGGCTCAGGAACATCTTTCTGCTACTTGGCAAATACTAAAATTTTCCTCTTTCAACTGAAAAAATCATCAGTAACCTGCTGATAAGTAGCAACACATCACTTTAGGAGCCTTACAGTCAACAGTACCTTCACTATGGGAATCTGACTCAGCTTCTACCACATCCAGTGCTGTGGCACTGAAATTTGAAGTACTGCTGCCATCTGCAGGGATATGACTTGATGTCATTTCCATGCTTTATTGCTGAGCTTGTCAGGAACAGAATATTCTCCAGAATTTCCCCATCAGACATCAGATTCTGTAATGATTGCTTTTTGCTGTGTACTGTCCTTTTAAAGGCTCCAAAGGCCAAACACCTCCAAGCCAAAGCTTTAAAACATATTTCAAAAGGATTCTTTTGGTCTGTACTTGTAATGAAATTGCTATGTGTTATTCTATTTCCGCCTTTATAAGGTACATCTCTCTTGTAAACTTATTTCTAGTACTACAAAATAGACTGCTACCAGGTCAATGTGAAACCTTGTAAATCTGATCAAACATCAAATTTATCCCAACTCCTTTTCCACAGTGGAAGGTGTGATTGCTTATTAACATGTAAACATACTGCTCTGCAGCTAATTCTAGTCTTGTACGTGCTCATGGACTTGTACCACGTACACATGTATTTTAAAGAAAGCATATTGGGTCATGAAAAAGAATCTGGGTTGAAGGAGAGAGAAAAGTTGACTGGAGTGACTGTGTATGACAGTATTTGTTAGATACTTGGTGGCTAGGTGAGCTAATCTAAGTCCAGCTTATTAGAAAGGTTGATACTGGCAGTGCATAGAGCAAGATGCAACCCATACTGGCCTATACCAAAAGCAACTGGAAACACTGACATGAGAATTGCAACTGTTATCATGTTAAGGCAGAGGGAACTTGATAACTGGAGGGAAAAAGGAGGTATTGAGTATTTGATGCTGAAATTGCACGTAAATCAGTTATGGAGTTAGGTGCGAACCCGTAGGATACTAGAATGTGATGAACAACTGTGCATACTGAAAAGGCACAAAGATCGCTGGGCCTGGGGCAGACTCAGCAGCACAGTTCAGGACTATAAGATGTAGCAGAGAGTTAAAGATGCTAGGCATGAAGTCCTTCAAACCCTGGAAGTACAGAACTTGGCAAAACTTCCTTGTCAGAGTTTTTCTAGGCATTCATAACAGAAATGAAAAATAATGTGGTCCAACACTTGGATGAGTATGAGTTTCAGATATGACCCCATTATGTCTGAGGTGTGAGGATGTAATAAATGATGGAGAGCCCCCAGTTGTGTGGCAATTAAGAACACTTCTAGCTTTGTATCTGTTTTTATACTGTGGAAGTGATGGTTGATGACATCCCATTTTTCTTATCCTGAACAACAAGCAAAGAAGACAAATGAACTACCTACTCCATGTAGACTTCTTGACATCTAACAGATTGTTTTGCTTCTTATTTGAAGAGTTCAGTTTCAGGTCATTTTCTGTCTCCTCCTGGTATTTTTTGAAAGGATTCTCCATCTATTGTACATTCAGTACAAGCTCGCTTTCACATCAGAGATAATTGTTCAGGATAGGAGGGAAAAGATTTGTCTTTCCATGAACTGAAGACAAGATTAGAAGGCAATTCCCACCTCCAAATTTTTCTTTCATAACTGTGTTTTTCTTCTTGAAATGGCCTTATTAATATTTATTTAAATTTATTTTAATAATTTTATAAACAACAGCACCTTGTGACTGTGACAAACTTGACCTATAAGAATATTTGAAGTTAAAAAAGATTTAGAAGCTCATGTTAAGGAGTAATTTCCAGCTCTAACTCTGTGTGATGTAATCACTAGGCACTGCAATCTTGAACTGCTGAACAAACTTGATAACAAACCTCATAATCCTTCCCTGTTTACTGGAAATTTTTTAACTTACTCAGTGATGACTTGGACGAAAGGGCAGCTGCCTCCTCAGTAAGTTCGCTGAGGACACAAAGCTGGGAGGAGTGGCTGATACCCCAGAGGGATGTGCAGCCCTTCAGAAGGGCCTCGACAGGCTGGAGAGCTGGGCAGAGAAGAACTGTCTGAAATTCAACAAAGGCAAGTGCAGGGTCCTGCACCTGGGGAGGAATAACCCCAGGCACCAGCACAGGCTGGGGGCTGACCTGCTGGAAAGCAGCTCTGTGGAGAGGGACCTGGGGGTGCTGGTGGACAACAAAGTGTCCATGAGCCAGCAGTGTTCCTTGTGGCCAAGGAGGCCAATGGGATCCTGGGCTGCATTAGAAGAGCATGGCCAGCAGGTCAAGGGAGGGAATCCTGCCCCTCTGCTCAGCCCTGGTGAGGCTTGACCTGGAGTGCTGTGTCCAGCTCTGGGCTCCTTAGGACAAGAGAGACAGGGACCTCCTGGAGCAGGTCCATTGAAGGGCAACAAGAGAGCATCTCTTACAAGGGAAGGCTGTGGGAGCTGGGCCTGTTCAGCCCCAAGAAGAGGTGACAGAGAGGGGACCTATCAGTATCCTATCAATGCCTATCAGTATCTGAAGGGAGGGTGTCAGAGGATGGATCTGGGCTCTTCTTGGTGGTGCCAAGCAATAGAACAAGAGGCAATGGGCAGAAACTGATGCACAGGAAGTTACACCTGAACACAAGGAAGAATTTCTTAACTGTGCAGGTGACTGAGCACTGGACAGATTGCCCAGGAATGTTGTGGAGTTTCCCTCATTGGAGATACTCAAGAACCATCTGGATACAATCCTGTGCAATGTGCTTTAGGATGACCCTGCTTGAGCAGGGAGGTTGGGCCAGATGACCCACTGTGGTCCCTTCCAACCTGACCATTCTGTGATTCTGTTGTCACGGTTTGAAGCTGGCTAAGTGCCAGGCACCCACAAAAAAAACCATCTACTTATTTTCCTCTGCTATAGCTGAGCAGACGAGGGGGAATTGAAAACTTCATTTTCATGAGTTGAGATAAGGATTATTGAAAAAAACACAAAACATTCTTTATGGAAAAACAGGTTCAAAACTTAAACAGTATAAAGATTTATTATTAACGGAATTAAAAGTAAAAAGGGTAATGAGAACCAAAGCAAATCTTCAGAACACCTTTCTTTCCCAGTCCTTCCCTCTTTCCACTGACCGCACAAGAAGAAAAACATGGGGTTTTGGTCAGTATTTCACTTCTTAAAAATCTTTCTTCAGTATGCTTAAGGAAAAGAGTTTCTTCTGCTGTGCCGTGGGATCCTTCCCATGGGAGATAGTTCTCTGTGAACTTTTCTAGCATGGTTTTAACTTCACAAGCAGCAGTCCTGCCCAAAACTGCTGCAATGTGAGTCCCTCCCACGGGTCATGCAGTCTTCCCACAGCTGCCTAGTATGGGTCATTTTAGTTCATGGGGTTTAGTCTTTTAAGGATGAGCTGTTGTAGTTTGGAAGTGAAGGCTCTCTTCCTCTGTCTCTAAAAGCAAGGGTCATCTCTCTCTGTTCGAGTTCCTCACTAGATTACAGCTTTTCAGTATCCATGAGCTCCAGCATGAGTACTCTTCTTCACGGGCTGCACTTGGATCTCTGCATGCACCCCCCATGCACCTCATGAACTATAGGGAAATACTTTGTTGTGTTATAGTCCTCACCACGGCTTGCAGGAGAATCTCAGCTCCAGCGATTGGAGCACCTCCTCCTTCTCCTCTTTTTCACTGACCTCGGTGCCGCCATGTTGGTTTTCCTCATGTGTCCTCACTTTTCCTTCTTCTCTGACTGGGAAGAAAGTCGGTGTCTGTAAGTTGCGGTTGAGAGGTTGATCTCGTCC
>VXAZ01010340.1:845786-908523 GCA_013399875.1 Gymnorhina tibicen | reverse complement strand
CCCCCAGGGATCCCCAGGGCTGCACNCCCCGGGGATCCCCAGGGCTGCGGGTGGATCTCTGCATCCCCCAGGGATCCCCAGGGCTGCACGTGGATCTCTGCATTCCCCAGGGATCCCCATGGGCTGCGGGTGGATCTCTGCCTCCCCCGTGGATCCCCAGGGCTGCGGGTGGATCTCTGCGTCCCCCACGGATCCCCATGGGCTGCAGGGGCACAGCTGCTTCACCGTGGTCATCACCACAGCCTGCAGAGGAACCTTGGCTCCACACCTGGAGCACTTCCTGCCTCTCCTTGTCCTCTGACATTGGGTTATCTGTGTTGTTTCCTTCACATGTTCTCACCTCCTCCTCTTCTCTGGCTAGGGGAAAAACTATGCACGCCCCACTTTGTTTTGATTTTCTTCTTAAATCTGTTACTGTTACTTACGCCAATCTTTTTTGCCTGCCAAAAATTGCTGTGCTGGGCTTTTTGGCCAGCGGTGGGAAAGAGAGACCGAGGCAGGGCACAAGGTGCAAGGGCAGCAGCAAGAACTGAGCTGCAAGGGCCCAGAGGAGGCCTGGCAGGGCTGTGCTCAGTGCTAAAAGACAGAGGGCCACCTGCAGCAGCCTCGTCCAGCCTCCAGTCCTCCTCCTTTCAAGTAGTTCCACCAGGACACTGGAGGATGCTGCTTTTCACCTGCCCTGCTCCATGGGCATCCCTGCCCACCAGGAACCCATAGGTCACCGGAAATGCAATGTAAATAGGTATGTAATGTAAACTGTTATGTAAATAGGTTATGTAAATTGCAAAAACAAGTACGCAAATAGTCTTAAGATTGTGTTTAAGGAATCCAGAGTTGTAGCACAGGGTCTTTCTTGTGCTCCCAGCCCAGATGCACTTTTATTGCTGGAATAAAGAGAGGACTTCTGCTGCCTTTTTTTCACAGTACCCTCCAACAAAGTAGAAGAAAATTAAAACACAAGGAAACCCATTTCAGTAACACCTGCATGTCTAAAGTAACCTTGCAATTTCTCAGCCCCAAACCAGAATCTTTTACAGGAATCCCTTTACAGCACAGAAGAGAGGCAAACTTCCCAATTGCTTCAAACCCAGAACACACAAATGCAGGAATCTCAGTGGGAGCATTTTCCCATCGACAAGCCATACAAAGCCCTTTTGATGCAGGCAGCTCAAAGCATTTTTATAAATTCAGGGAGTGAATTGGTGAATTTTATAAATTCCCCAACACCATCCCTGCACAGTGCTGGGAAAGAGTCATTCCTGGTTAGGGGGAGAAAGCTGAAGCAGTGCAATTTGTTCCAGCTGACGTTGACAGATCAAAAATCTGTCAAGATTCCTCACTTTGTTTTGGGTTTGGTGTGTGCCAATGGCAGGAGAAACTTCCTAGCTATTTCTTTAGATAGTATTGAGCATTTATTCTATTAGCATCATAATTTCTTGGCCATAAACTGAAAAATATTAGAAGTCCAATCATGTAAATGGACTAATGTATTCATTCTCAGAGTGTGTTTTGAAAATAAAACCCTTGTAATAACTGTACAAGAACACAGATGTATCCAGTGTATTGCATATGAAACTTAAAAGTTGTGTTAGTAATAGGCCCAGTATAAACATATGAGATAGATTATATATTATTTAATTGCCACCAACTTTTTGCAAAAAAAATTGTAGAACTTGTCTTTTATGGCTGCTGTGAAAAATTACTGAAAAAATTGGTGTTAATAGATTATCATCTTGTAAATAAAGCCCATTAAAATTGGTTTGTAAAGCCAACATAAAGCCATGATATAAGACTCTCTGATGCTTTCATGTTTCATACTCCATATGGCATGAACTTTTTATACTTGAGTCCACATACTGTTGGGAAAATAACATTTTGTTGGAAAATAACTATTGTTGGGAAAATAACATTTATTTCCTTGTTGTATCATCCATCTGTTTTTAAATTTAATTATTGCTGTGACTTCTGTGTGCTCTTCTGTGCTATGTGAGCACCTCCACTCACAAGTGTGAGCTGTGTGACTATAGAAGGGCCTGGGTGACCTCTAAATGTTGTTGATAACTCTCCTTTTTTATTACTCAGATTTGCAGCAGTAGATGGGATGTTCAAATGTCCCTTTTACTGTATTTTCCCAGAGCTGTAGTTAATGCCATTCCCAGTGGTTTTCTATTCTAAATTCCTATTCTAAATTTCTATTCTAAATTGTTCTAAATTCCTGCAAGTGAAGGTTTGAGTGAGCAGCAGACCTTGAGCTGTCCTTCCTTGCCTGGGTGATGACCCAGGAAGAGTCTGTCTTGAGAGTTCACTCACCATGCAGAATGTGCTGAGTGCTCTTGTGTCTTCCAGAGTTTCATTGGGAACGAGAGGGATCTCTTTGAAAACTAAGGAGCACAAAAACAATTCACACATTTAAGGAGCAATCTCCACTTCTCTCACTTGCAGTACCTTAGTGGCCCACACCTACGTATTCCATATGGCAGGAGCATATGGCTGATAATATACTACATTAAAGAAGTTTTTAGGAGGTCCTTGGACATTATTCTTGCCAAAGAATGGCTGTAAAAGCAAGTTAATTTTTTTTTCAATGTTTGGTGGCAGTGACACTAGTAAGAGACAACAAGGACTTAGTTCGATCATCTTTTTCTAAGTTTACCGTGAGGCCAGATTACCTGGTTAATGCTTTCCTCTGTCAGCTCCCTTTAGATTCATGTGATGTGGGAGAAATAGCCCATAGAGAGTATCAGCAAGAAATTAATGCGGACACATTTGATGCAGAATCATAAAATCATAGAATGGTTTGGGTCAGAAGGGGCCTTAAAGATCATCCAGTTCCAACCCCCTGCCATGGGCAGGAACACCTTCCCTAGACTGGAATTTTCACTATTAATTCAGCTAAACCTGAGGGCAATCATTGCATAGCCTGACACTCAGAAGTTGAACAAAGAGTACTGAAAAATACTGAAAACAAGCAAGGAAGGCAATCATTTTTAAATATGCAGCAGGAAATCATGTTGCTGTGGGTGCTGCAATCCTCGTTGCCACTTCTGTTTCAGCTTTTGGGATAGTCCCGGTTCAGACTCTTCTCTTCCCCTCTCTCTATTTCTACAGAGATGTTGCCCACCACTGAAATCACACTGGAAAAAAATAACCAAATATCAGCTCCTTAATTCTCCTGAGGGCTAAGGCTCACCCATTCAATAAGCAAACTTCCCCTTGAGCACTTGAAGTCTCAGGAAGAAGAAAACCAGGTCAAACAAAAGGCTCAAGCCTTTTGCAGGCAACTCTTAATTATTTTCAGGTGGAGGATTATCTAAGTTCCCACTCTGAAAACAATAAGTGCATATACACACATATAAAATACTGCTAGCTTGCAAAGCCACAGACACTTCAAGAAACAGTGTGTTTCCTTCCAGGAATATTTCTTGGCCTGATAAAAGTCCTGCCCTACGAAGCTTCATTTTAGGTCACCTTGGCTGTAACACCACTAGCTTTTAAAAAAACCCAAACCAACCACAAAACAACCCCCCACCACGCCCCCCAAAAAATACCAGACCCCACTGTTTACTTTCATGACTTTATACTACACTTTTCCTCATTTTTTCAGTGATAACTATATCACAGGAAGGCTTTAGAGCTTTATCCAGGTGTATTTGCTGTTATACTTTCAGGGGAACAAGACAGCAGGACAAATGCATTCATTGCAATGGAATTGGATGTCCTATTTATTTTTGTGAAGCTAGGAGGAAGCAGTATTTGTTTTATTCTCCATATGCATCCAAAATGTCAAAAAACCTGCCCTACTTAACTGTCCCACGTTCCAGCTGTCATACAGCTGGAATATTGTCCCTGGGTAGGTGGAACCCTGCACAGAACGTTGTTCACCAAGTGCCCTCTGCTGGCTTTTTATTCTCCCAAAAAAGTGTCTCTTGTAGCCACAAACCAAAGGGTAAAAAACAAAACGGGCTTCTCAAACCCCGACTCTCATTTCTGCTTTTAGAAAAGCACCGCTGCCAAATTTGAGAACACTGCAACAACCCGCAGAGAAGCCTTTCATAAAACGGGGTTTGTGTGTAACCATCAATGAGGCAAAAGGGGACGGGCAGAATCACAGCTGGCAGGCAGCAACTCCTCCCACCCCTCCAAGTTAACCCTGCAAGCACTAGAAAAGCAACTCGAGCAGGAACACAATTATTACAACTCCCTTTCAGCAGCACAAAGCTCTTAAATGCTTTCTAAAGATGAGAAATGTCAGGAATCCATAAGCCAGGTATTGCGTGACTCCTGGTGGAGGCTTCAAGACGCCTCTTTCACTTCTTATTTCTGGTAGCATTTAGCAAAACATATTAATCACGAACTCCTGGCCACTTGGCTGAAAGTAGCAAACCCCTCACCAGCTCCAATCCACCCTACGGAAGGAAAGAAAAATCCCAGCTTTGCAGACAAATCTCTAATAATAATCTCTAAGAGCACATGGAATTTCCCTCCAAATTTACGCTGGCTGAAAGCCAAGATGACAATCTTACATCTTTCACCAAAGTTAAACAACTTTCTACTGATAATAAAAAACCAAAACCAAAACCAAAACAAAAGCCACTAAACAAACAGAAAACAACCAAAAAAACCCACACCACCAAACACCCTTGAAAAACGTGTATATCAAAGGTTTGTAGTCAGCACATTACTGGGAAATCAGAGAGAATTTTACAAATGAAAGGCAGTTCTGGTGCATGATCCTTTCTCCCTTAAAAAAACCCCATTCTCTCTAAATTCAGAGAAATCAAAAAAGAAGGGTAAAAAGAGTTGAGGACTGCAAAGAGGCACCATCTGGATAATCCAGCCACCAACTTCGCACAGCTGGTCACTGAATGGTAACAGCAATTTCTTCGAAAGATGATCTTTTTCCTCAGGGCACCTGAATCCAAGATTCAGAATCTAAGCAAGCTTTGTGCCACCACCGCAGCACTAAATAGGATCTGTAGATATGAGAAACCTTAAATTCCAACCCTGAGCCCTGCTGTGGTGAGGGAGTTCATGGGAAGGTTTTACCCAGAGTTGAGTTCTTTGCAGCAGAGGAAGGCGCTGTTAACACAGGCACAACAGCTGTTCTTCCACCCTGGGGATTTCAATACCATTTCTCTTGTGTAATATTGTTACCAAATTTCTTTTAAACCTCCTGCAGATGTGGGAAGCACATGCACTTTAAAATGTTACTACATTTTATATGAACAACAACCTCCCATCCTCTGCTAAGCCTCTGCATATAAAATTGATACTACAAGTATCCACTTTGTACAAGCAAAGATTATGATGAGAGTTTATGCACTGAATTATATAGTGGCAGTGTTTTAAATTCTGTTTCTTACCAACTTGATACGAAAAGTTTCATGAAGAATTTGAGGCATAAGCAAAAAAGGTTTCAGATAATGTCCAAAATCTACTTTATGAACCATGTCTACTTTCACAATGACTTGGTGTCTGTGTATGATTCCTCTGTAACCTCACTGGAGTTGGTGATCTGCACAGGCAATCTCTGAAATCCCCCAAGAAAACAGTGCCAGCCTTGAAGTACAAATTCAAATCTTCTAAATCCAAATGGGGTTTTTTTTAGGGACAAGAAATAATCATTAAGAGGCTCCAGAAGCAAAAATGTTTATTATTCCCTGAACACTGACAGAGCAAGCTGAGCATGCCTAACACTCACTCTCAAGCTTCTCTTCTCTTCGCTCCCCCCAATAAATAACGTCACTTCACACCCCTGGCAAGTGTTCAGCCACAGATGGCATTTGCCATACACCAACTCAGTCTAAGGCTTGTAGATTCATTTATGAAGCACAAAATACTCCCTTGAAAATATGGGATCACTTCACCAAGTCTGTCATGGAAGAGAAACTTCAATCCATGGTAAGGGGTGCCATTTTGCTTGTTTGAATTTGAGAAATATTGTGTCTTGCTCAATAAAACAAAGGTGATAAAAAACTTGGAAGAGGTGGAGGAGATTTTGCTGGATTCTATATGGGGAAAATGTACAAAACTGGTGAAGTGAAAAGAAGAAAACTGCTAAAATAACTTACACTTAACACTACACAACCAGTTTAAGTTATCAAAGGCAGCTCCCAAACAAAACTGGAAGGACAAGGATGAGATAAAGGCAGAAATTAATTTATTTATACATCATTATTCCAGACATTCAATAATACTTCTTTGGAGAAAGCTTTATTACCCTAAAGCAGGGGAAGTTAGGATAATTTGAGATTGCTTTTTCCATTCACTACTTGTCATACAACTGCTTTAACAGGGATGCTGTCCTTAAGAGCTGTGCGTCACGTCAGCGGTATTTTCTTCTTCATTTCAAGACCTTTTAAAACTATAATGGGCCAATGGATGAGTTTTTCAAAGTGCTACTGTTGTGGCAGTTGTGTCCTGCTGCTGATTGGTGTTCAGGATGATTTTGTGCAAACGGGGTTCTTTCAAATGGAAACAAAAAAAAAACCCTTTTCATTAATACCGAGCTAAACAAAGGTGTGGAAGATGTCTTTTCCCTCATCAGCTGATCCTGGCTTTTAGTTCCCAGACACAGGCCTGTGCACATACACCTTGAACCTTGCATTCATTCCTCTCTACTCCCATTCTTCATCCACTAGATACGCTGTGCCAAATCCTTACAACACATCTGCCCTCAGCTTCTGAAAGGGCCTTGAGTCTCTTTCTCCCCCTTAGAACAGGTTTGACATTGGTGTGTTGGGAAGACTTGTTTCAGAACACATCCAGACTGCTCTCTCCAGATGGAAAAGCTCAAGAAAATGCTCTGTGTCTCAGGCCAGGCTTCTTGTCCTCTGTAATGCCCCTTTCTCAAAAAGGCATGGAAATCCTGCAGCTGGGAATCAATCAGCTTCACTTCAATCATATCAGCATTCACTAGAGTGTGAACAGGACAAGCAGGTGCGAATGTCTCCATTGGTCCATGATATGTTTGATGCCCTAAATTTACACATTTCTGATTTTATTTGCCAGTTAATTTTAGCACATTCTTTACCATTGCCCCAATGCCATCAAAGATATGGTGTAATGCTGTTTCACACATAAATGCTGGGGTGGTCACCACCTTATTTTTTGTATCGACATGAGCTTCTTAAGAAGGAGTTAAGGAAAACACAGCACTTGCAGATGCTGCCTGCAAAATGAACCAGCACTGACAAAACCTCACAACTCCGCTATCCTATAAAAACTACCTCCAAATATGTTGTACCATCCAGCTGTAAAGACAGCTGCAACCTATAATGCAAGATATTAGAAGCCACTTTTTCCAGAAAAAAAGTGCTGCAAGAGAAACCTGTGGGAACACCAGGCAACACAGGAAAACCTAAAAAATTCACTGATTGTAATAAGATGTCTCTGAGTATGGTCTGATTGCAGCATTAGACTTCAGGAAAAGAATAAAACTCTCACAGAGAACTGACCAGCTGTAACTCATGCCAGTTTTATGTGCAAATTCATTCACCACTTATTGCTTTATTGGGTGTCTAAGGGAGCTGACTGAGAACAACTTCTAACTCCCAGAGTGTTGTTGCACAGTAGCAGTTACACAGCTGTGTACAGAAGAGTTTCTAATCCTGTACTGTACCACTGCTATCTGCTATACACTGCACACTCCCATGAAAATCTAAGTGGAAAAGCACAGATCCCACCTGTGTTCATTCCTTTAATGACACATTTCTAAACTGGCTCCCGACATGGAAATTACCAGGAAAGGATATGGTTACTTCTTTCACGCAGTGCTTTGCTCCCAGCTCTTTGATGGCTCCTGCAGTCCCAGCATAAGGCCACTTGCCCCCTTCCTCTTCTTCGTGGCCCACAGTTACTTCAGCACCAGAGAGCACCTTTGCTGCCAGCACTGGGGAAATGCAGCACAGGCTGCAACAGAAGGAACTGTAAGAGCAATTCTACAACAGCACTAATTCCAGAACTTGCTCAAAACTGCAAAGATTCAAATGGACACAGCCTTGAAAATCTGAAAGACATCACAAGGCAACTGCCTCTCAGCATTTTCTCAGCTTTGACAAACACCTACACCACGCATCTTGAAAAACACATTTACAAAACAGGCTGCAAATGATACAGAATCACAGAAGGTACTTTTTCCAGTTCCAACAACAACAGCTGCACATTTCAACAAAACACAGGTTGTCTCCGTACTCACACTTTCAAACTAATGCCATCCAACTCACATACGTACCCAATAGGTTTGCCTGCTTTGTGGAAGTCTTTCAGGACTCGCTCAACTTCTCTGTTCACCTTGCAATCCTTCCCATCAACAGCAAAGGTAGATCTGTCACAAGAAGAAACTTACACAAAGCTCAGTATAAACCTACAGAGGTATCTGCCTTTCTGCCCTGAGACTGGCTCCAAAGGATCATCCCAAACCTAACACCTACTAAAAAGTTGGTTAAAAACACTCTGTAGATGACCATCAATGCTTTAGCCAAAATGTCTTTATTCTAAGGTTTTGGTCTGTCAGAAACTCCCTTACTTAATAAAGACATCTAGAAAGGAGAATTATCACCTCAGCTTTCTAGGATTACTGAGAAGTTGAACAGCAATCTTTTCAAAGAAAAATACACAAGAAGAAAAGGGAAGTAACATTCATGTTTCTCAAAGCAAATGAAAAAGCATGTCAATAGCGAGATAATCAGTATTCCACATGGCTAACACTTTTTGTTTCCTTTTTTTTTTTGAGCCAGCTGTTGTTTTACATTATAAAACAAGAGGGGATTTTTTGGGTAGGCAGAGTGGAAGAAACAGAATAATAACATTACAAGCACCTGAACTCAAGAAAGTTTTACCTTCACTTCCCTCAGACCCAAAAAGAAACACCACTAGAGGAAGAAAGAGGACTTCTTGTGCATTATCTAAACTCTTGAAATCTGATCAACATTGTTCAGAGAATTTAAAACAAGACAATGACAAGACTTTGAAAGGCGTTATCCTTATTAAGTAGGAGTTACATATGGAGTAAATAAGGCCATTTATTGATTTTATTGTGTGAATCATGGTTCATAGAATGATAGAATGGTTTGGCTGGAAGGGACCTTAAAGATCATCTCATTCCTACCCCTCTGCCATAAGCAGGGACAACTCCCTCTAGACCAGGTTGCTCTGAGCTCCATCCATAGTTAAATATGAATATTTAGTTGAGGAACCTGATGCTTAGTTGGCACTCACAAGTTTTTGGCAGCTCCGAATCCACCAGGGAATATCACAGCATCATGGTCTGCTGTAGTGAGCTTAGCCAGGCTTGCAATTTTACCACGAGCAATTCTTGCAGATTCCACTAAAACATTCCTTGAAGAACAAGGAAATAAAACAGTGTGATTAATTAAGCATTTGCACACAGAACAGTGTAAATAAAGTTTTGCAGAGGAAAACGAGGCTGAGGAAGGGAGGAAGCAGGAACATTGGTATTTAGTAACTGAAGCTTTAGATGGTTCTGAAATGCTACTGCTGGGAAACACAGGCACTGACAGACTGTATATAATAAAGTCCAGAAAAGTCATGTAATATCTTCTTTCCAAAAAAACCACCACAGCTGGAAAAAAGCAACTAAAGGCATTCAGCAAAGTGCTACCAGAAGCATTACAGGCTGCTATGTCTGAAGAATGCCTAACACAGCATAGACTTACCTTGACTCAGCTTCAGCTGGTTGCCCTTTACTGTGGTCAATGACATGCATCTGAGGGACATCTGGAGCATACATGTGAACCTCAGCTCCCCCACGGCTCAGGTGTACCAGGATGCTACAAAAATGGACATAAAACGTGCAGAAAACTTTTATGGGAGAGGCTTCATCTGGCCCCCAAATCTTGCTACAAATATTCCACCATCTGATTTTGAAAGATGAGGAAAAACACATATCCTACCAAAGCAGGAAACCAGGAACAACAAAAGCTTCCTTTCTCCAAGTCCCCACGTGTTACGGAAGAATCCCACAATTAACATAGACATTAACATTTAATCAAGGTCTAGGTGACACCTCTCTTATTAATTCACAGTGAGAGTTAATTCCACTTGAGCATTGACAATGCTGCTGTTAGATTTAGCCCCAGGAATGGAAACTCAAAGTGGTTCTGAAATTAAGTCTGTATTTAACTCTCTCGAGATTGAGTCTGGAACTCTGAATTTTTATTTCTGAAGAGAATCTCTCTCAAACTCAGTGTTCTGGCATCACATGCACAGTGCTGCATCTTTGGACCATCACCAAGTTCTACAAGAATGCAGCCTGGACTCACAATTATGCTGTGAGAAAACTGTGAGAAAGCTTCATCATACATCTCTCAGGGTAATTCTGATGGCCAGAGACAGCAAAACTAAATTAAACAAACTGCTGCAATGTAATGGGAGAGTTTTTTGGAGCCTACAGTCCCATAAAGCAACTTACGCTGATGCCTCATGGATTTCTGTGCCATCGTAGACACCACAGCCAGACAGGACCTGCAGTGAGAAAATAACAAGAGTACTGCAGGTGACACAAAACTCCCTACAGGATCTTGCACAAGGTAAGATTTTAAAAAATAGTTAACAAACAACAAAAAAACCCCAACTTAACAGCAAGGTCTTACAATGCCAGTGAACACCACGCTATGAGCACTGGTGTCACCACTTGACACACTGCAGAACTGGCATTTCCTATTTATAGCAACCCATCACAGGGCTCAGAAACAACCACTATTTATTTCCTGGCTTCTACATTTATTCCACAGTTAATAAACTGACATATTACCCTTAGGTAGGTTTTTATTGTGCACACAGTGGGTTGTTCTGAGTGTCATTCATCTTTTCTGTGAAGTGTCCACATCCACGTGAAACACCTTCTCACCCAAGAGCACATCAATCAGAAGAGGGACAGCAGTGCACTTTGAGGGGGCACTTAAGATCAACTACTTTACCTGCTGCTGTATTTTACCTGAGCATCTGCATCAGAGATCAACAGCTACATCACTTTTAATGAAATAATACAATTACACTGTACTAGCCATACTCTTCTTAAACAATGTGGAAGTAATACTTTTAATTTGTTTATATGCACCAGAGAGTTAAAAAGCACATAGCAGTCAGCTACCCTTGTGTGGGTGGAGAATCTGACAAAGTAGAGGAGAAAAACCATTTTTTTAAAAAAGCCATTATAAGAATGAAACAAAACCAAAAAATCCAAAGGATTATCTAGTTCCTGAAAGTATATAGATGAACTCTTTCGGGGTTTTTTGTTTGGCTCTTTGTTTTGAAAGAAAAAAATCCAGTTAGGAAGTCAATTTCCTTTTCTTTTTATTAATTTTTTTTTTAAAACTTTAATCTCTTCCCTCCAGGTTTACCCTTAGTTTTTTGAAGCTTGAGTTTTTAAATTCAGACACATGAATAGAAACTCACACCTGAAAAATTCTTACCTAGAAAAGTTAGACTTGAAGGGACTTTCAGGTCACAATACCCAGGTGTCTGCTATCATGGGCATCACTTAACCAAGTATCACCATCACTTCACCAAATGAGCAAGATCCATGAGTGTTCTTCTGTCCTTGTTAATCCTATTCTGATATTTAAGAGCTGCCTTTTACTTCACAACTTTATCTTTCATTTAATTTAGACTAAATAAACAGACAAGCAACTAAAGTTATGGTCTGTGAGCAACACTTTTAAATGTTTTTGAACCTCAGTGAAACCAAAATACTGTAAAACTGTTATTATAAACTCTTCTATATTTAAACTCTTCTGTTATTTCAGTAACTGCTTGATGACAAATCTGTCTTTTACCATAGTCAGAAATCTACATTGCTAATGTCCAAAATAACATTTGTTTTCCCATCTCCATTTAAAAAGCTGTGACTTGCTAAAATGACAGCATTCCTGTTGGGTTACTTTTTAGCCATTTGGATCAGCAATCTGCCCTTCCGCAAGCCAGTTCTGCCCCAAACAGATTTCTTCATGCAGGTAATGCCTTCTTATTCCTTTATGTTTAATGCTGTCTAGACTATGCAAAGCCCGAGCTTCAACTACTGTCCACTGAGTTCCAAAACTGAGTATCCATTTGGGACACCATCTACAGCCTGTATTTTCCTTTCCAGCTTCTGGTCCCTCCATCTCCTTGCTTTCATTTGTGTTTGTAATGTGTTTTACCTCCTTTCTGCAGAAGAGCATAACCCAGTTTAAATATTTTCCTGTACCTTGCCAGTACCTCCCATAGTTTCACTATAAACTACTTCATGTTCAGTCCTCCTGGTCTCCTCAGTGCAGGGGATACATGGAGCTCCTGGAGTGGGGCCAGTGGAGGGCAGTGACGATGAGTGGGGGACTGGGGCATCTCTCTTACGAAGAAAGGCTGAGGGAGCTGTTCAGCTTCAAGAAGCGATGACTGAGAGGAGAGCTCATTAATTATAAATATCTAAATGGGGGGTGTCAGCGGATGGACCAGGCTCTGCTCGGAGGGGCCCAGCAACGGGACAAGAGGAATGGGCGTAAACTGATGTAAAGAAAGTTCCACCTGAACATGAGGAAGGATTTCTTTCCTGGGCAGTCACCGAGCACTGAACAGATTGTCCAAGTGTCCCCTCCAAGTGTATGGAGTCTCCCTCACTGGAGATATTCCAGAACCCTCTGGATACAATCCTATGCCATGTGCTCTGGGCTGGCCCTGCTTGAGCAGAGAGGTTGGACCAGGTGAGCCCACGGTGGTCTCTTCCAACCTGACCCATCCCGTTATTCTCTAGTTCCTCACAAATCAACTCCAGGCCAACAACAACTACACAGACTCCAATTTTTACACGTTTCCCACTCCTGGTCTGGCTTCCTCCAAGTTTCCGAACTGTAAGCAGCTTCCTCTTCTCAAATTCAGCGTCTCTCCAGGGCTTCCAGCTGCCGCAGCCACCAGACGAAGCTTTCCCAGGCCGCCGCCCCACCGAACCCTCCCCTGCACCGGCCCCGCCGCCGGAGCAACGCCGGCTGCAGGGCCGAGGGCGGCTGTGGAGAGCAAGACAGTAAAAAAACACACAAACGCTTCTCCTCAGCGCTGCCCCGGCCCCCGCGGCCCCCGCTCCTCCATTACTCACCACAGCGACGCGGGGGGCGCGGCAGCGCCGAGCGGAGGAGTGGAAGGAAGAGAGGCCGCCGGGCGCTGCCCGTCGCAGCGCGGTGCACAGGGCCGGGCCTCGGGAAGTCAGCATGGCTGAGGGCAGGGGAGCAGCGGCGGAGGAGCCGGGAAGCGGAGAAGCCGGCGGCGGAAGAGCCGGGAAAGGGAGAGGGTGAGGCCGACGGGAACCGGGACGGCCGGACGCGGAGGCCGCTGCGCCCTTGGCGGCGCCGGCGGCGGCGCCCCCTGGAGACGGGGAGGGGCCACATCCGCGCCGGGGCCCGCGGGCCCACGTTCCCTTCCCGACCCTCAGTTATCGGGAATGGCAGCGGTGGGAAGGTGACTGAGGGTAAAAAGATAACGGTGCGGAAATAATGGGGGAAAAATAAGCAAGTTGGCAGGCGTTACAAAAGTGGGAGGAGCTGTTGGGTTCTTCGAGGGCAGGGAGGGCCTGCAGAGAGACCTTGATAAATTAGAGAGATGGGCAATGACTAACTGTAGGAAATTCAACACTGGAAAAGTGCTGGATTCTGCTCCTGGGATGGGGCAATCGTGGATGTACAGACAGGATGGGGAATGAAAGGCTGAAAAGAAAGATTAAACTATCAGAGAGTGTCCAAAGGAGGGCAGTGAAGATGGTGAAGGGCCTTGGGGGGAAGCTGTGGTAGGAGCGGCTGAGTCTCCTCAGCCTGGAGGAGAGTGAGGGGAGACCTCATCGCAGTTACCTTTAATAGTTATACCTCTCTTCTATTCCAACAGTGAAAAGTGACCAGAAAACAAATCCAGAAGAACAGAATAAGCTGAGAAAATAAATTCTGGATCATTGGTAATATTTGCAGTATCATCATTAACAAAGCCCTTCCAAGATGTGGCTTGAAAGTATTACAAGAACAGACACAATTCTTCATATTCAAGACCCTGCTCTTATTAGCTAGTTCTCCCATCGGTTCACAAAAACAAAGGGAATCAAAGGTTTCAGGTTTTAATGTGTTAATAAACAACATTAAAAAAAAAGACAAGAAAGGGCTTTCATAAAAAAAAAGAAAAAAAAACCCAAAAAACCCAAAAAGCCATGACATTTGTTACACATTCTCTTACAGTTTAAGTTACATTATTGAGTTGGTAATGTCCAAACAAATCTTCACTACAGCATCTCAAGGCTGTCAATCAAACCTCTACAAAAGTTGCAAAGCCCAGTAGATTTTGTCCCATAGTCATTGCTATGGGTCTAACATTTATCCTCATTATTGAAACCTCATCACGTTTGGAAGTCACAGAACTAAGAGTGTTCCAGAAACATGTGCATATTAAACCCAAGTAAAACAATAGTTAAAACAAGTTGAAAGCAGTCCATTTCCAATTAAGAAAATTTTTTTAACCTTTTTAAAATTCAGAGTCCAACGTAGGACAAGCCTGCACTACAAAATTCAAAATACTTAATGTACAAGGCATTTTTAATGAAGAACAAACTTCTTCCAGTCATACTTCTAACTTCACTAAAAACACTTCTTTGTTTTCTTATTTGAAATCAGGAATTATTTTTAAAAAATCAGTTAATCAAGAAATCAGTGCTGTCAAGTTTACAGCCAAAGGGTACACGAAACAGGCAAAAAGTGCCATCCACAGCATATCCTACATTTCCATCACTACCTCCCACGTAACTCCATCCCACTGCTATGAACTGATGCCACTATGAGGGCCACTCATTCTCAGTGAATACCACTGTATAAAATACTGCCTGAGGTTTTCTCCCTCTCACAAAGAGTAATTAGGAACTCAAATTATCCTTATGGACTTCTTGCATAAGATAATCACTGTCAGAATCCAATTCTTCTTCATCTCCTGGTGTTTCCTCTGCCAGACGTTTCACACCCCGCTGCTGTGAAATGGCCAACGCGTATTTGATGTTGTAGATGTTCCACTCACAGCTGTAAAAATAAAATGGGAAAAGCCTGTTTTCCTCCTAAAATAAAAACACCTCTAAAAGAAGACTGTCTTGAAAGTTTTAACAGCACACTATCATCCCCCAAATCACCCCAGGTTTTTGATTTGAACTTTCAAATGTAACAATACGTACAGTTTTGAAACATCTTCAAAGTGACGCTGGATGCTCTTCTGAAGGAACTGAATCACAGGGAGTAGCTTCACTGACCTTGGATGGAGAAAACATGCAATTTGCAGTGCAATTCATATTTACATACAGAGATCTAGAACTTTTCTATGCTCTCTAGATTTTAACAAGCTTACATGTTAATTCCAATGCGAGTTTTTTAATATTAAATAAACAAAAGTTCTTTGCTTTTGACTGTGCCCTCCATACAGTATATTGTTAAAAATATTTTTTTCTAATGGCAAACTGCATCTTGAAGAGCTAATTCTCCTTGCTGCAGCAATGACAGTTTCTTCCAGATACTACAATACTTTCTGAACAAGGGGGAGTTTGTTTTAAATTGTCCTCTTCTACTTTAGCAGCAACAAAAGGAGAGAATTTGTTCCAGTCATTTCAGTAACTAAAGCACTAATAACCACACTGAAGCAAGGGAAGTGTTACAGTGCACTGGGTTTTAAATTGCAGGACTCCTTCTCAGATTACTTCTCACTTAGCCCATTTTAGACTTGTAAATTTGCCTGATTTTGTTCCTAAAATTTTGTCTATAAATTCCACATTATGGGTGCGCTGAGTATAATTCACAGACCAGGCCCGTGTAGTTCTAAAGTACTCTGCAGGAAGACAGAGTACTACCAGCTAAGAGTGCATGCTATAATCACAAGCTAAGTCTGTAAAAATGCAATCAGTACCTGCACATTACCTTTCAGTTACATTTAAGATGAATAGTTGTTTAAAAACACAATTGCCAAAATCCTACTATCACCCTTGAGCATTCATTGGCTAAGCAACTTATGCAAAGTTTTATCTGTTATATTTGAAAAATGTTTCTGCAATATATCTTCACAAATCCAGTAACGTATTCCAACTCTGTCATACACACTTTTTAGAATCATTTTTAGACCTTTAAGATCAAGTCCAAACTGTAACTTCTACCATTAGTAAAGAAATTGTAAAACTGAAGTAGTTCTAACTGTTGTGTATGCATTATCTAGAACGTCAGTAAATGTTAAATAAAAGCCTTAAACTAACAGGTTTCTTAATTTAATATCCTTGTCAGCATCTTGACTTTCACAAGATCTCACCTTGTTTTCAGCTTCTGTCCATGCAGCATGAGCAACTTATGAGCCCAAATAAGATAGAACTCCAAGTGACAAGAGATCTCAAATGCAGAGGCCAGGAACTCCAGTAACTTCTCCACATACAGGTCTGGCAGTGATGAGCAGACAACATCAACTGTGCAAAAAGGCAAAAAAGCCCATAAACATTCAATAGAGTTGAGTTATTATTTGGAATAACATGAAAGAGACCACAGGAAAGCATAAGGGGAAGGAAAAGAAAGCAGTGTCTTGGCAAGTGGTGGATATGTAGTGCTGTATTTCAGGATACAGCACCATAATCTCTACGGGGACAAATCTTCCTTGTTTGGACCTTCCAAACACTACTGTATTTAAATGCAAGAAATTAACTCCTCCCCAGCAGCTCTCCTTCAAAACTTTTACTTCCACCCTTTCTTCCTCTTTCAGTGTAAAAGATTTTATTGTTGCTGCTCCTGACTTCAGCCAAATTTCTGTATTCAGTGGAACTAGTTATGCACTATCAGTATCAGTAATCAGTAGTAGGCAGTAAATGATACTTCAAAAGACAGCAAAGTCACCTGCCCACACAGGAAGTGTCTGAATGCCGTTAGCAACGGCACAGCACAAAGAAACACAATTTAGAAGCATTCAAAATAATCTCACATATAACTAAATGACCTCATTAGATATAATCCACTCTCATACACAGCTCTGGCTTAAGAAACGGGCACACAATCATCCTGTTAACAGTGGATTACAACAGCCTCTCCTCAGCTGTACTCCAGCCCACCAATCCTTTTCCAAGCCCTCCACCAGATTCTCCAGATTACCACTGTCTTTCTTGTGCTGCCAACCCCATTAGGCACAGTACTCCTGATGTGGTGTCACAAGTGCTCAACAGACGAGATTCATCACTTTCCTCAAACTGCTGACTACATCCTTGTTGCTGGTTAATGGTCTTCATCACACAGGCACAGTGCTCTCATGTTAAACTTGTTGTGTCCCTCTAACATCAGCTGCTTCTAAGAACTGACATCCAAAAACTTTGCCTGCACATCTAGGCCTGATCAAATTCCATGCTGAGAAGTCACTAAATGAGCATGAAGTAGGTTGGTAAAATTAAAACATAAATTAACACTAAAAAGTCTACCTTTACACCTCAACTTACTTTGGCTTGGACATGTCTGCTTACAGCTAGCTCAGCCCAGTTTCATGGAAGATCCACCCAATTCAGCCACTCACCTTCACTGCTAGGGACAGCCTCTATGACCTCCTGAATTAATTTCTTTTCATTCAGCTTGAAGGCCATGACGATAGCCATAGTGTATTCCTTCTGACTCAGTGTTTTGTGTATATTGCTGGGTGTGACATCAATATCCAGCTCAAAAGGATCAAAAATTAGCCCAGAGTCCAGTGAGTAGAGCAGGAGACCCTCTGTGCTGGTAGCTGCCCAGCTTCGTCCTAGAAGAGAAATAACAGTATTTAACAACAAAGATGATTGTTCTAGAATGGAAACAGAAGAGTAATGATAATCCTCCAATGCTCTATGCTTTTGCTTGTTTTAGATGGAATAAAAAATCCTAAATTAATTGTTGATACTAACCCGTAGGACAGAATCGCACACAAGTCACCCTTATTTCTGGTTTAAAGTGTCGATAGCTCATGTCACCTAAAAGAGAAGTTTAGAAGTGATTTACCATATTCATCACAAGTTCACAGTCTAGTTATCAACTCTGACTATGATGTTACCAATAAATAATGTGCAGCATGGTAAAACCTGGCAGAATTAAAGACTGGGTAAGGAAGGGACAGTTCATGGCCAGGAGATCCTACAGCTTAAGTGGTGGGACTGAATTTTGTAATCCTGATGTTAAAACTGAGCTCAACAAGTCAAACCCTTCTTACCTATGTTAAAGGTTTTGATCTACATGAAACTAGAAACAAGAGAGCAAAGCCAAAGCCATACCTCTTTTTACTCCAGGAAGAGGGATGGCAACACCTTCATCACCTCCACCCCCTTCATCAATCAGAGCCAGGCTGCCAAATTCAGTCATTTTTCTGCGATCCAAGTACTCCTAGAAAAACATGCAAGTTCCATTCACTGCACTGAATCTCTTCCCAAATGGCAGAGCTCAGTTTAGACTGTGGTTTCACATTATTGTAACTTTATTCTGTGTCAGATGCACTGTTTGCTTCCTCAGCTGCAGCCCTGCTCTTTCTGCCCTTCAGGTTCCATAACTGCACTGTGCTAATGCAAGGGCTGTGTGGCCAGAATGCTGTGCAAATGAAATTTTAGGGACCTCACAACGTAAATGAAATTTTAGGGACCTCCCTGGGCCCCATTTCTAAAAACCCATCCCTCCTCCAGGGTTCTTTTTCAGCTGGCTCTCTCCCTTTCAAGCCAGACGTTAAGCTACAGTAACTCACAAACCACTGCTGCCAAAGTGTACTTGGAACCACAGTCAAATACAGCCTGACACCAACACTGGAACAATCGTCGTTCTCCAGGGAAAGGGATGTTGAAAAGGGTTACTGGAATGTTTTTCCTTCTGATGCTTTTCATCATTCACTTCCCTTTTGAAGGAATTTAATTTGGCACTTGGCAATATTCAGAAACAAAGTTTGTAAAGGTCAGTGATGTTGTTCCGTGTCCACACAAATCCTTCATTCCTTTGCTAACACGAACTGACACCCGGGGAGTTAGCTTAGTATAAAATGTTAATAATTTAAATTTTCACTTCCATTTTAAGTCTAGTGCCAACTGACTTAGTATGCTTGAGAGTTCTGCCCATTCAACAGAAGCACACTACAAATCTGGCAAGAGTTTCAGGAATTAATTCTGTTCCAAGAGGAATATTTCCTTCCCCCTCTCTTGCACAAAAATAAACCCATTCTTAAAAAAAACATTCATGAATCACACTTAATGAGATGTTATACCAAAACCAAAGTCTTGTGGGGGTGAGGAAATGAAAAAAAACGACTCCTGTGCTCACATACCTCCATTGCATCTAAAGAATAGTTGCAAGAGATTTCAAATTTTTTCATAAGAATCTGTTCCTTGACATTATATATACAGACAAATTTTGACAATCCACCTGCCAGAATAGATTGACCATCTGCTGAGTAGCACAGAGTCGTAAAAGATCTGGTAAAGAAAAAGAGAAAGCAGTTAATTTCACTGTCACAATCGAGCTAAAAGACATGAGTACAGCGTGAAGACTCAGAAAATAACCACTCCATGGAAAAAGTGGAGATCTTCATTCACGTGGTACGTACTTTACACACAAATTTACTACAAAGCATTTGGTGCTTTACTGTGAATCACAAACAATTTAGAACTTCAACAGCTTTTTGAAATACCTCCATACTTCTGATTCTAAGTCACAGCTCAATGAAGGAGTTCTCAAACTACACCCTACACAACACTAAGGACAGTCAGAAGAGCTACAGAAAAACCAATGCCATGGCGAGTTTGAAAGACATGGTTGAGAGCTCATCACCAAAAAAATACATATACTTTTCCAAAAAGTCATTGTTTCTTATTTTTTGATTTTGTTTTTTGAGTGGAAGCAATACGGAAAAAAAAAAAAACAACCCAAAAACCAAGGGAAAAAGAGAAGAATAAAACATTTCTCTAATATACTTTTTGACAGCACACAAATTCAACTTGCCTTTAAACATTACTTCACATGCATAACAGCAACAGGTAATAAACCCCATGCTTTAATTACCTTTTTAGAAAAATGTAATAGTTTCTACACGCTAATGGTTACATACTAGTATTTCTGTAGGAAGATATCTACTTAAAAACCTAACCCACAGCAAATTAACAACTTGGCCTGAGAAGCTTAATATTATGTTGGCAACCCAAGTTCATAACTGGTGAGAAAGAACACGTGCTCAGAATGATGCTGATCAGGAAAAGAACACAGCAAACTACAAAAGGGAGGCATCTAGACGTCAGGCAGTCTTTTCAAATCCAGCATCAGAATCAAAATATCTGAACAGCAGATGCACTCTGAAATCTTCATGTTGAAAACAAATGGAAAAACAATTCAAAAGCAACCCAGCGTGGCACCCTCTTGTCACTGCAGCCCCCTGCACGTACTTGCCCTTGGCTGCCTGCTTGGCTGTTATTTTATCCAGCTCCTTCCTGCCCATCTGGAGATCGTGCCTGCCCTCAATGGAGCCAGTCTGCACTGCATTTTCATGATCCCAAAATGTTATCTGGCCATTCAAAGCAGCAACTGCCAGCTCCTTGCCATCAGGACGGAAGGCAACAACAAGAACTGCAAAGAATTTAATAATAACAGTTAAAAGTGCAGTCAGATACTTTTCTAAGAAAATACCCCGAATTTTTCTAGGATATTATCTCAACTACCAAAAAAAGGCTGAAGAGTAACAAGTATGACTGTACTTTTTCTCCTGGACAACATACAAATATTTAGCTAATTATAAAGCTGAACTAGAACGAAATAAAAATATTTACTGCACTGTTGAACAAGTGCTAGAGTGAAGTATCTCAACTTCTGATTTTCATTTCCAAGAATGAGTCTGTCTGTATTTGACATGTGCTGGTGTTATTAACATATTTTACATAGTATTTTTATATTTGATAGAAGATGAGAAATGAAACAAAGATTACCATCTGAGTTCATTATTAGTGTCTCCTTAGTTCTCCAGCTGTCCAACATATCCCATAACTTGACAGTCTTATCCCAAGAGGCACTGGCTAGAACACACTTCATTGGGTTAAAGGACAAGCTGCTGATGGGACCCTCATGACCTGCTAAGACCTAAGAAGAGAAGCAAAAATAACCTGGAATTAGGTGAAAGAAACTGAAATCTGTGTAGTCTGCATTCAGTAAACTCCAGATATAGCCATTAAACCATGCCTAACTTGTCCACACATGCTTGAGATCACTTTTGGACACAGGGCATGATACACACCAGTGATTCTCAACTTTTTATTTTCCGAAGTTTTGAATAAATTCCCTGAAGTGCTACCACTATATGCATCTACAACCGCTCCTATGCACACACTTTAGGAACGCAGTGTGTCATTTTCCTCCCTCCTTTCAAAACAATCAGACCAACTGTGAAAAACCAAGTCATTGCTCTAAGAATTCAGTATCTCCTGCAGTTGGTAACACTTCAGAATTAAAAACCAAAAAGCAAACTGAGAATAAGAATAACAGAGATTTTCATTTCATGGAGCTCCTACTCCTCCAAAAAAAAAATATCAAGGAAAGAAACTAAACTCAAAACTCTGGAGATCCAGTCAAGTATATCCTGAGTTACTGAAGTGATCTGTATTCCATGACTGTGCCAAATTAAATAAATGAATCACTGAGCTCTTCTACTTGTACAAGGTGTACAGGAATGCTTAAGAATCAAAAAAATAATTGAAAAATCATGGCCCTGCTCTGCTGCAGCAAAACCCTCCATGAAATCCGTATCAGTCTTGATACAGCAACTACAATTTCTTCATTGCCTGCAGAAAATATGTAGAAAAGAACGTCTCTGAACAAGGAGGGAAAAACTCTCAGGCCCATGTGTTAGCTCAGCAATACTGGTGTTAGTTCATCACTGGAAAGAGCTCATTACTCAAAAATTTTAAAAACTATTTCTCACACAACTTCACGGTGATCTCCATGCAATAAATAAAAAAAACCACTGAGAGCAACATAGTGTAGGCTACAGTTTTTGAATATAAACATAACAAAACACTTCATGTTGTATTGAAACCCCCCAGACTAATCCCAAAGTTGCTGAGTATCACCACACTCCACACTGTGTTAAATTCAAGCCCTCACAACTCTGTGGTCCTTACATCCAGCAGCCTCCCACTCTGCATTGACCAGATAAATATTTCAAAGGAATCCTGGGAACCAGCTGCCACAATCTCGCCACTGGAGTCCACAGCTAAACAGGAGAACTGACTTGGTCGTGGGGACGTAAAGGTACGGAAATTCCGGTACCTGTGGAAGAGGTGAAAAGAAATTATGAGAACATTTTAGGTAGATTTAGATGTGTGTTTAACAAGTGTATTTTAAAAAGGAGTTCATTTGATTTGCAAAGACTTCGAAGCTACGTACAGAAAAAAAATTATTTGTATAAAATCAGATGTGATGACTCGGCATAATTACAAGATTCAAAGGAAGTTTGGAAAACTCTGCAGAAATAGGAGACAGAAATACTCAGAGGAGCTTTCTTCTATTAAATAGCACATGTCAGTTCTTTAGAAACACGGGCTTGTTTACACATCCAGTTCTGTGCCCAGCTGTATTATACTCTGGAAAGTGTTGTTAAGCAAGTGCCTTCTCCCCATTTGAGCAGAGCCAGACAATGATCTTCCTGGATTTACAGCTTCTCTGAGGAAAATTTTTCCAGGATTTTCTTCACAGAAACTGGATGGAGTAACAGCATTCCTAATTACCATCTAAGTTTAAATCAAAGGCTGAACCAAAAACCAGTAAGGCCATGCTGCCCACCTTTGTGCAACTTCAAGCAAGCAATCAGCAGTTTGCTGTGTTTTGTGGGAGTGTGAAAGCTGAGGACTAAGTGAGACACAAAAGCTTTCATGTAAAGAGTTACCTGTGCAGATCAAAGGCACGCACTGTTCCATCGAGGGAAGCACTCAGAACAACATAACCAGTGGAAGTGAAAGTTACAGCAGTTACACCACTGTTGTGCTCTGTAAAGGTGACAAAACAAAAGCTGCTTGAAGTGTTCCACACTTTCACCTGCAAGACAGACAAGAGAAGACTTCTTCGAATCTCCATCATCAGCAAAGAGAGAAAACAAGGGTAAGGCAGCAGCAGATAAAGAAAAACTAGTTCTAGAACTCTACAACAGCATAAAAGACTTTCAGTAATATCAGTCAGCTTATCATTAAGCCTCTTAAGACACACTTGCAACATAAAAAATTAAGCGGAGATAGACACAAACAGTGTTGAAGTTGAAACAAAGTTAATTTTCAAGGAAAGTAACACTTGGTGAGCATGTTGAGCTTCCAAGCTTTGTACTGCCAGGGATAAGACAAGTGTCAAATTCAAAACCAACTCTGAAGCCACCACAGAAGTTACAACTGACATGATATTTCAGTTGTTGTTTTTTTTTCCTGAACAGAAATGTTGTGCCTTTAGCTTTCTGCAGTTTGAGGCTTCTGAGGTTTGGCCAGTTTTCAATCTGAATGGCAGAAGCCATGAACTGGCAGATCTTTTTCTGACATTCAAAGGTTTTGGTAGGAAATCAGCTACGACTGTTGTCCTTCTTACGTGCCAAGACATTGTGGCAAAACATCTTTTACAATAAAAGTACCTGTACACACAGCCTATCATTTCAATGCAAGTCATCCACGAGAAGTTAATTTTTCTTTTAAATAACAAGCTTCTGGAATGGTACATTTAACAAAAAAAATTGCACTTTTATAAATAATTTGAAATTAATTATCTGTCAAAAAACAATTATTAAAAGGGCATGAACATGGGTGACTGAAGTTCATTCACCCCAAAATATCACGGAACCATAAATAAATTAACACTTAATGAATCAGATATTTTTGTGTTCATGGCGACTGGAGCTATAATAATTAAAAAACTATCTGCTAGAAATTGTAAGTGATACAATTTGGAGACACAGGTAATAACAAATTGAAATATATATGCTCTAGAGAGAAAACATTTAAGGGAAGAGAGGATAAAAATGTATGACTATAGTAAGAAAAATATGTATCAATTACAGTAACAGAGCCTTCTACATAAAATGGAAAGTCAAGCTACTTAGTACATTATTAAAAGTTCATTTTCCTGCAATATTCTCTCACTTACTTTCCCATCCTCCCCTCCAGTCACTATGTACTGTCCATCTGGAGAATATGCCAAGGAAACCATGCTGTTGAAATGGCCCTGCTGCTTCAGCACGTAGGACTCGCTCTGCCATTCCCACACCAGGAGCTGCCCCAAACCTGTAACCACAGCAGGATTTACCACAATCATGAGCACAATGACCCTGCAAATGTGAGTCACAAAGCACACAATTGCAAGCAATGTTAAAAAAAACCTAAAGGTTGATGCACACAGGTTGAATTCTGCATCTTTCAGTCCTAATAAGAGCTTTTTCCTTCATAATGTCAAGGCAATTCCCTAGACAATTTCCTTCAGGAGCTGTTACTTGGAATAATGTTTTTAGTGCTACAACAGCAATGCTACCAACCAGCTGATAAATGAGCTGGAAAGAAAAGCAGGGCTGCATATAAGGGTAAAATTTTGGATTTCATGCAAACCATTACGGACTGGGTGGGAATGCAGGAACATCCAGGCAGGTTTGTAAAATGCCACGTGCAACAAGTGGCAAAGGAAGAGAGAACAGCCCAGAATGAAAGCAGAAATGGACTACAAGGGATCTGGGCCTTCCCCTAACTCTGTTAGAGCTTTCTTATATGAAATATGTATTTTTTCCTGTACCAACAACATACTTTCCTGAATCATCAGAATTCTGTGAGGAGAGACTGATTAGTGATACTTGCTTTACTGTACCTAGACACCACAGATATGAGAGTATAAATTATTTAACATTTGGAGTCAAAACTAGCAAGAGGAATTTGGGCCTCATGCCCACCGCTTTCCTTATTTTTCCATGAATACAGACTAAAAAAAATTGACAAACCTGAACATCCAAAAGCAATCCAGTCACCAGTGCAGTTGATAGAAATAGAAGCTATCCTTTGGTCTGAAATACTGAAGTACGAAAATTAACCAATAAACAAACTTGTGTTTTTACATCTTGTGTAGTAACACTTCAAGTCTAATATTTATTAACTCTGTTCAAGCAAGTTGTTTGATTGTTTTACTGAACTTCTGTACCACTGTAACATCAAAAACCACAAAGTTCATTCCTTTGTTCCACTCAAAACCATCAAACATTCCTTATTCAGAATGAATCCCAAAGATGTACTTGCCAACAGAGAGTAAAAGTCCCCACGTTTAAGAAAATAAAATTGGTTTTTTGTACATGGAAATTGTTCAGCTAGCATCCTACAGCTATGGAAAAGAATTCTGATTTGATTTCTCAACTTTGACAGAATTTACAGATAATTTTACATACGCAGAACTTTTTTTTTCAGCTACTATTTTTTACAAAGAAGCTGAAAATATTGAAGTCCACAGAGTTAAAGAAATCTGTAGCCAACAACCAGGAGCTCCTGAGTAGTTTCCTTATTCAGACCTCACTTGTCCAAAATAACCTATGGAGTGGAATGATATGGTATTTATTACATAAATTTATGATTCTGCCTTTCCAGAAATTACACTATTGAATAGATAGTCATGTTTTAAGATTTTTGTGCTCTGTTTATTCATCCTTCACTACTTAGCATGATGTGATCTCAGTCAAACAAACAAGAACCCTCCCCAAAAAAACTTATTCCCCTTGCCCCCAAACCAAAACCAGTGACATCCCCATACCTCACCTCAAGGAGTGGATCAGATTGAAATCTGGAAGCTCGTGGAGGTGAAAGATTCCAGAGGCAAAACCAGTGACTAAAAGGTGTGTTTTCTTGTGATAGGCTGCAGCTGTCAGGTTATTAAAATCTCCCTCCTTATTGAAAAAATACCTGGCACCCAAGAAATAAGAAAGAAGCAAGGTGAATGTTAAAGAAAATTATGTTGTTAGAGCTGCATCTCCAAGCAGCTCACCAAAGAGGCTGATGAGCCCCCTTTGTGCCATCCCCTAAAGTCAACTGACCCCTTCAGGCAAGCAATCAAAGCCTCCAGCCTTAGAGAGGGTACTGTAATAAAGATCCCATTTACACTTTTTGAGTTCCAAACAGTAACACACCACGAGCCAGTATTTCTTATATTATTAAAATTACACTTGTTATTCTGAAGGTGAAAGGTACTGCCCTTCATATAATCAAGCTAAGACAGACAGGAGTTCTACCAGTACTACTTAAAATGGGATCTGCAGTAAATTTCTAAATCCTGGGCAGTTTCATACTGCTTTGAGTAAGTTATAACAGATAACAAAAAAAGCTCAGCACAATAAATCCCCGTTACAACTTTGACTCTTGATAACTGAAAACCACTTACTTTGCAACACGTGAGTATTTAACCTTATTTCTAGTCTCTTGTTCACTTGGATCAGCTTTCCCATGAATTTCTTCACCCTTTGGCTCCTCAAGCAGCTCTTCAGCATCTTCTGCTGCCTTTTTTTCCTTTGCTGCATCTTTAGGGGGCATGGGCTTCAAACCATCCAGCTCAGTGTCACACTGCCACACGCACAGAGCTGCATCCTGGCTAATTGTGTACAGCTAGAATACAAACACACAAATTATTACTGTCCAATACCTATGCTCTGTGCTCTGCAAAATACGAATATGGACTTGCAGAAGGGTTAGCAAGTGTGCACTTTATCATCAGGATAACACCTTACTTAGTACTATGGAATCTGAGGTGCTTTGAACTGGAAATTCAACTTGTCCTGAGATCTGGTGAATTATTTTACCTGCCCTCAGAAAAATTTTGCGAGGACCCAAGGCAACTTGATTACCAGTCAGCATTACAGCTAAATAATTTTTTCATAGTTACAGCTATAATGTTTTTGGGGAGCAATTTTAAATAAATTACTCCTTCAAATATTCATGGAATTGTAAACTCACATTCACAGTGGGGATTTTCTGAGAGACTGTCAAAACAGTCACCTACAGGTACGATTCTGCTTCAACTATTTTAACATTAAAATTCAAGCAGGTTGTGTGATTATACATACATCTAGGCTGTTCTCTTCAAAAAAGCAGGCTACTATGACATCCTTATGGCCTCCAAGAGAGTAGTAGATCAAGTTTTCCCATCGTTCTGCTCCAAACACCCACGTAGACATGTCCTTGCTCCCCACTGCAAAGCATCTGCAAAAGAAAAGGCAATTCCAATTAGAACCCTGGGCTGCAAAACTCTTCACTGGGTGGAGAACGTTCTGAGCTCAAAATCACCAGTCACCACTTTAATTTTACAAACAACAGAGTTGTAAGATGAGGGTGGTGACTGTAGCAGTGAGGTGGAAGGGGTTAAACACATTAAAAAGGTCAACCATGCTCACATTCCTAAGATATGTTCCTTTCATGAATCATTATGCATTTTCAAGCAAGAATCCATTGTTGATCCCCAACACATGCATATTTTATACTTTCCAGTCTGCCTAATAGTATTTTTTAATTAATGGCAGAATTTTTAAAGCTAGCACAACACTTCAGAGGAAGGAAAATGGGACTGCAATGTGCATTCAAATATTAACATGTGCAGATAGACAGTGCTTCAGTTTAACAACTCACTTGGAATCATCAGTCCAGTCAATACAAGTGGTTTCATCATATGGGCCATAGTAGGTTTTGTCCAGAACAAATGCATTAAATTCTCTTTTCTTCCCAGGAGCATGGTATAGGTAAGCAAGATTGCCTTTTGTAACCACAAATTTCCTGGCATAAGGGGGGGAAAAAGGCATAATTGCACACAAAGCTGACAAAGCAAACAACTGTTCAGTACAGACTACAATATAATGAAACAAAATAATAAAGTTTCCTGCACTACTGAAACAATAAAAATGGATTGCTTTTGAATAAAAAACAAAGTATTTAGAGATTGATATTACCCCCCAACTTAAGCATTATAAAAGAGAAAAGTAAAAATCACTTGCTTTTCTTCTTTTCTTCCCCTCTCAACTTCACAGATAAAGCAACCCTGGTGAGCTCAAAATCTCCTCTACACTGATGAATACGAAACATTCCCAGATTAGTCTTCATAATCACAACTAGTTTATGGGGTGATTCCTTCTGTTTTGTCCTAGAGCATGCACTCTTCACTTACTTGCCATCAGGGGAAAAGCTGACACTGTGAACTGGCTGGTGAAAATAAAACTGATGTATCACAGATTTCCCAATCAAACTCACAAGCAAGGCAGCTCCCTCTGCAATGGTAGAAAAAAAAAGGACCATGAGAATAATTGAGTTCCCAAAGAAATCATAACCCTAGCATGCTTAGTTTTGTTCCTTAAAGGGGTGGGGGGGAAGCACCTCCTCAGAAACTTTTTCAAGACAGTGCGCTTAATATTATTAAAATAAAAAATACAATCCAAATTATGAGACACTAAATACTGTAAACAAGTTATTTTTAAGTTCTGTAAATAAAGATATTTTCCCAAAAAAATTCTAATGTAATTTTTAAAGCAGACCACTTCTAATTTTGTGTTAGGACTGAAGACCTAGCAATACAGACTTCCCCCTCTCAAGGCTGCATTTTTACTGAATTCTTTTACAAAACAAACGTCTCCTTTGTGCAAGTACCTTCATCAATTAGAATGGCAAGGCTTCCATCCGGAGAGAGCCCCACGCACACAATATTGAGCCGTGTAGCCAATGGCAACGTCTCACACTTGTTACTGCAACAAAAACACAGAACAGTAAAATGGGGACAGGGATTCAGGAAGAACATCTTGAAATCAATGAAATATGGTTTGATACCTTTGTTAAAACCTACAGACACAATTTGGATGTAAAACCCCCATAACTTTCTTTAGCTGTCACAATCCCATGAACACCAGCTACGTGGGTTGTTCTGTGCAGGGCCAGGAGTTGGACTCGATGGTGATCAGGGTGTCCCTTCCAGCTCAGGATGGTCTGTGATTCTACCTAAGAGACAGGTTCCTGACTGGAATACAGGCACAGGGAGCATCAACCACACCTCTGGCACACAGGAAAGGCTGGTGATGCTCTAAGCTTTGCTACATACAAGACAGACGCGCACAAGGAAACCATACAACTCAATCATATACAAACCCACTTTTTCCCCTTTTTCTTTTTCCTGAAATACACCTTTACGTAATTCCTCTGCTATTCTCCACATGGATGTACCGGCACAACAGCGTGACAGGTATCCCACTAGGCAGGCTTCTACCTTTTAATGCTAAGGCAGACGCTTTCCAGGGTATTTTGGAAGGCCGAGCATCCCGGAGAGCCCCATGGGTCGGGCTCCACAACCTCCTCAGAGCTTTATTCCCCCCAGGACCTCCGCGCCGGCAGCGCCAGGCCCTTCCCCGGCCCTCTCTCACTTCTTGAGGTCGAAGAGGGAGATCCTGTTGCCGACGGGGCTGAGCAGGGAGTTGCCATCGCGGGTGAAGCTGAGGTTGCCGCGGCGGTACACGGTGCCCAGCAGGCCGGAGAACTGCGGGGGCAGGAAGGGGCAGGGTTAGAGGGGCCGGGGAGATGGGGAGACAGGGAGCAGGGGAGGTGATGGGGAGGGGATGGGGAGGGGATGGGGATCGGGGGATGCCCCCCGCCCCGCGCTCACCCGGTACGCGAAGCGCATGGCTGCCACACGTGGGGAGCGGGGCCGCGGAACTGCGGCGCTGAGGGGCGGGCGCTGGGCGGGGATCCGCACATGCGCCGGGGCTGAGGGCAGGGACGGCGGGGAGGGAGGGGAGCGGAGCTGCTGCCGCAGACCGTCCGTCCCCGGCGGTGGCACCGCTCTGTGTCCCTTTCCCCATCCACGGGCCCGCCGCCGCCGCCGCCCGCCGCTCCCGGCCCTCGCCAGCGCCCGCCAAGAGCCAGGGGAACTGTGGTTCTTTTGAGTAAATATATTACGGTATTTATACTTTTTAGTAAATGCCTTGGGATGACTGCGGGATCTGGGCCTGTTTAGTCTGGAGAAGAGAGGGCTGAGAGAAGATCTCATCAGTTCTTGTAAGTATCTCCCAGGCGGGTGTCAGAGGACGGTGCCAGACTCTTTTCACTGGTGCCCAGTATCAGGATGAGGAGCAATGGCCGTAAAATAAAACACAAGGAGTTTCACCTCAACGCGAGGAAGAATTTAATTGTGTTGAGGGTGGCAGAGCTCTGGAACAGCTGCCCAGGAAGCTGATGGAGTCTCCCTGTGTGGAGACATTCCAGACCCACCTGGACACGTCCCTGTGTCACTGCTGTGGGTGACCCTGCCTTGGCAGGGGGATGGACTGGGTGACCTCCGGAGGTCCCTCCAGCCCTGACTGTTCCGTGATTCTGTAATTAGAGTGAAACTACACTGAATGCCTAGTGTATAGATGTGGGAGGTTTATTTTAAAGCAGTTTAATTGCAGCAGAAAGGATGTTGATGGCCGGTTTGGTTCTTTTCAATAAAAGTGTAAAAATATCACAAAGAAAATACATAAGGTAAAGAAAGAAAGGGAAGGATAAGAGTAGATAGTGCAGAGGAAAGACATCATCACCCATGGATCTATTGATGAGACTTGATTGTTGTAGTCTCTATGTCCCTTGGTCAGAGTGATAGTCACAGTCTTTGGGGATTTGGATAGTCACAGATCCTTTGGGGATGGGGGCCCACGAAACAAAAAGTTCCTTGGATTAGGTACATTCACGTTAGCTTTCGAACACCCAGATCCCTCCGCAGGGAAGGAATTCTTCATGTCTGAGGCAAGACTGGGGCATGCACCACCTGCTGAGGGAGAGTTCCAGAAGGTGTCACAGGCTGCTTTGGGGTCCTTGGTGGTCTCATTCCCCCTCTCTTGGTCTTGCCCACTCTGTGACCCCACTTCTGCACCTGCACTGGGGGTTGCGTGGCCACCATGGACCTGAACAGCAAAACTGGCACGAGAAGGGTGCTGCCCTACCTTCGTATTTCCCACTGGAACGGTTAGTGGTGTTTGAGGCATAGGAATCCATTAAATCCTTACTGTCCACGCTCCTTCAGCTGCGTCCCTGGATAATCACTCACAGGTGTTAAAGTAGTGTTGCAAAATGTGGAATACGCCAAAATTAAGTCAGTATGTTCTTTGATGCTTGATCTTTGTATACTTTCAAGCCTAATCAGCAAGGAAGGAGAATGAATTGGTGGAACAGAGAGCAGCATCCCTTAGTTATGGATATCCTGGAACTAACGAGCTTTAAGGATGCAGTAAATCAAGATGCGGATGTATGTCTGCGTGGATGTTGCCAACTTGGCAAAAGACTCAGGTCCAGGTATCCTATGACTGAACTATCTCCATTATAATACTAAAAGTCAGGCCTACAGGGCAAAAAGACCCTGCCCAGGTGAAAAACCTCCCCTGGAGCACGCAGAGAAAGCAGCTGGGATTACACAACTTGTGTGGAAATTACTAACCATTCATAATAGAGGGGCTGTACTTAGAGGGGCTGTACTTAGAGGTTGCTAACACTGAACTTCTGTGTATAAATAACAGCAGGAGAAGTCTGGAGGGGTGTGCTGGAGTTGTGGAATACCATGGAGCCTCCAGGATCGTGCAACTCTGAAATAAATAATGTCTCCCTCAAGTGTGTAATTGCACACCAGGTAACGAATCCGATTTTTGCAGACAACAGCAGCTTTGGTTAAAACAGATGAAACAATCACTCCTCCAGACCAAACAGAACTCACAGCAGCAGAGAAGTTGATTTCTTTTTAAAACATGTATATTTAGAACTGTAACGCTTACAATTTCATTAAACAATCTTAGTACAATGTGTTTAATCTAACAGTATATTACAGAACAATGTGAAAAATGATTTAATAGCAAACCATGAAAATGGAATTAATAATACCTGCAGTGTCAAAGTCACTAACTTGTTACCTTTTCCAGTCAAAGAATCCCAGCAGTCATTCGCACTAAATGATGCTTTGGGTTTTATCCAGAATAAAATGGTATGATTTCCACAGAGAAAGGGCATTCCTTCACAGAAAGAAGATGCATAATAAGAACATTTTCAGCTAGCAGGTCTACTTTATACATCTATTTAGAATTTTTAAATAAAAAATAAATTTGAAAAAAAAAATGTTTAGACCAGTGCAGGGTGCCTATTCATTTTTCAACTTATTTGTGGTTCTTTTTGGAAAGAGGGTTTGTTTTTTATTTCCCCTTTGTAATTTAGCAGAAGGAAAAAAAATAATAACAATGAAATTGTCTAATGAGCAGCTCCTCACTTTAGTTTTGCTGACAAGTATTTGACATGGGACTGTTTCCTCTGTGGAGTCTGTTGACAACGCACCATTATAGATCTGCAAGTAGAAAAGGTCATTCTCACATTAAATGCACAAGTTTCAATATCAGAAGCAGGACATCAGAAGAAGTTGTAATTTTTCCAGTCACAGGTGGATTTGCAACATTCACAAAAATTACACTTTTTTTTTTTTTTTACATTTTTTGTATTTACATTTCAGATATAAATAATGAAATTCTTTAAGTTACATGTTTTAACTTTGCTTCACGATTATTCTACATCTGCAAGCTTTCCTATATCAAACCAACCTCCTTCTTTCATCATGAATGCACAAGTCTGGCCTCTAATCAGTAATAATTACACTAAGCCTTTATGATGAAAGGTTGACTGTTCAAGTATCACATCATACTGAAACTTTTGCCCCAACTTAAAAATTGGGGCAGCAAACCAAGCCACTTGGAAATGGTAATAAAAGAAATTAATCTGGGAACTCAATAAGCCAAATAATTTATTATTAAATTCTATCAGTATCTTTCTTTGGTAAGAAATATGCAAGAGGATGACCCAAAGCCCACCCCCAAAAAAAAAAAATCATATAATATGTGACATCACAGTGTCTACTCTGTGAAGGAGAAAGCCTCAGAAAATTAAGGAATTTTGTTAAGATTGTTTCTAGCAGTAGCTCTTCCATGCATCTAAGTATGCAAATGATGGAAGTTTAATACAAAATTGCAATGGCAGGAATTAACAATGATCAAACAAACAAACAAAATAAAACCAAACCAGAAAAGTAACTGTTACACCAGTGAATGTGCTGTTGTATGCTCTGTTATGTTTCTGGCACATGTGTGGAAAAGCCTGTAAATTATTACATAAAAATTCAAGATTTGGATAATTATATCATCCAACTCTACATTCTAAAATATGTAGGAAGCATGAAACTAATCTCTCAGCTGCCCGACAAAAATAAAGAAGTGGTCCAAAGATTTGGATTTTTTTGCTTTTTGTTGCCCTGTGTCGTTGTGATGCAGGGATGTGACTGCAGGGAGAAAACCCAAGAGCTGACACGAAACATACTAAAGTGGCAATATAAACTAGCTGACACAAGCCTCACTGTACACTTAAATTGATACAATTGTCTGGTGCTTCCATGGCCAGTACACACCGGTGCCACAGGTCTCCTTGGAGTTAATGTTGCAACGAAGACTGAGCAGGTCATTATCCCATAAAGTGCTTTCATATCCAGTTCCTAACGGGTTCCTGGTCTCCACTCCAAGCTGTCACGTGACGTTGACCTCCAGAACGTGGTCGTCCTTGCTGGGAATGACGAGGATTTGCATCCCTGTGCTGCTGTTGAAGACCTGGCCCGGGGAGAAGGGCTGGAGCCGGGGCATGGGCAGACCCTTGTGCTCCCCGCTGGCTGTGGAATGCAGGCTCCCCCTGCTCCTGATGCTGCTGCTGTCAGCCTGCTCATCCATGTTCTTGTCCACAGACAGGTTATCGTTTTCAATCCAGCTATCTGTTTGAAACAAACAAAAAAAAAGTTTATTCTACCAATTAAACAACTCTAAAAGGTCATTTCCGAGCTCAGACAGTCAGCTTAACACATATTCACAGTTACTGATCATCTCTGCTGAGGCAACAGTCTGCATGCTTTTGGCCAGCACCAGATGTAACAGAGTGAATAACATTGCTTTCAAAAGAAAATTTCAGTAGCATGACCTCACACCTGTCACGAGCTACAGGGATGGACACTGGCAGCTCCACTGACAAATGCTATGTTGCTTCTATGAGTGAATTCTCACTACAGCTCTGGAACTACTCAACAGTACAGATAAAACACTCTGCATGGCTGTGGTAATTTAAACTCTGCATCTAATCTGGTTTATATGCCACAAATTTTCAGCAGTTCTCTTATTTTGTACTTAATCCCTTGAATACTGGAAAAAAATTTCAAAGCTAGTGAAGGCACACAATTTACAGAAAGGGAAACTGCAGGATTAGGAGGTTATCAAACAGCTTTCACTTGATTATAAATCCAGTGACAACTAATTTGCACACTAATCTTTAAAGGAAATATAAGAGAACAATGCATTTATTATTCCTCCTCAGAGATTTAGGTGGCAACCCACATTCAAAGTTCCCATTAGAGCAAGTTTCAAATCAGGACTGTGAGTGAAGGTAACAAAGACACGTATGAACACCTGGTCCATATATGATATTGTCATATATTGTCAATATATTTCTTGCCTTGCTTTTTCTCTTTACACTAGAACACAGGGAAAGCAGAGTAATTTCTGTAAGTAGCCATGTGGTCAAAATGGCCTTACCAGCATCAAGCTGCATGGAGTGAGCAGAGTGGTGAGGGAGGTATTTAAACAATCTGACATCAGGGAAAGGCAGATACCCAGCAAACAGTGGCATCACTTCCATGTGGACTTTGTGAGTTGCTCGAGGTGCTACAGGCATAGAAATCACTCCAGAGCTTTTTCCACAGACTGCCCAGTTACTACTGTTGTCAACAACTGCAAGAATAAAGAGAAAACACTATAAAGATCTTCTGTGAAAAATGAAGAACCCTCAGGACAGTTCTAGAGCACTCTGAAAACCTGCATTTTAGCAACATCTAAAAGTCTACCAGCTTTTATTTGTGAAGAGCTGTGCAAGGTAAGAAAACAGCCCTACATAGAAGGGATCATCACTGGACCTCAAGCACGTGTCCATCCAATCTGAAGAACATTTCTATTCCACTGGAAGGTAGATTAATGAGGAGAAAATAAAATATTCCCAGTCTAGCAAAATGAAAACTGCTTTTACTGAGCAGCTGCACCCACAATACTGGAATATATATGAAGTCTGGCAGATGTTATTGTCAAGAAAAAAATAGGGGGAAATTTATCAAAATGCTTAAGAAAAATACTCTTACCTTCATACATCAGTTTTGTTGTGCAATATCCATCTGATTCTGTTAATGCTTCATCTCTGTCAACCTCGGAGAGCTCAACAAGCCGGGTGATGGACACCTCTAAGGAGCAGAGCGAGCCTGTTTTACAGTACTCTGCATCCAAGGGTGGGAAGATTTCAGTTTTCACATGGTACAGTGTCTGTCAGGAAGAAAACAGTGCTGTTATCAAGAAAAAAGGGGAGTTCTACTTGTGTTTAAATTGAACTGGACAATGGGTACAGGACCAACTTAACTTTACATGTAGCAGACACATCCTGTTCAATCTTCTTAATGCAAGAATCACTTGTGAGTAATGTTCACTCCATTATCTTGCTCAGTTTAGGAAAATCACTGAACAGGGAATCCTGAAATGCTGTGCAATAAAAGGGTCCTTAAAGATCATCTGGTTCCCACCCACCTGCCACGGGCAGGGACACCTTCCACTAGATCAAATCAAATTTGATTCAATCTATTTTTGATACCAGCAGTGAGAATACCACTTTTTCCTTCACTTCTGTGCTTTAACACACCCTTTCAATGCTCCTAAATGGACCCTAATCTTACTATTTTAACAATTTTTATCAATTTCTTAGCTCCTCCCTTTACAATACAGAACTACTTCATCCCTCTTCCTGTCATAGTCCCTGGAATAACAGTGCCCACGTCATCGAGCTGATTTTTAATTCCTACAAAATTAAATTTCCACCAGAAAAACCCCACTGTTTAACACAGGTAGTTGTCTTTAAAAACTCCAAAAGATGCTGACAGAGGTGCCAAAAATGCTTGTCACATGCCAGTAGGCAAACTCCTGAAATATTGCCAATTTGCAATAAACAGGAAGAAAACACTAAAAACAGACAACAGGACTTGACAAAAGTCTTCTCCTGGTGCTGCTTTTTACTCAAGCATAAAGTGTAACACTGAATTAAGAGATGAGATTAAATAATGTTGATATAACTTCCTATTAAAGGAATTCTACCTAGCCTATGAGCTTCCTAGCTGATCAAAGGAATAGAAAGTTTGTCCATAAAGGGGAAGAAGAAACATTTCATATAATGGCCTAAAAAACCCTAAATATTTCATTAGAGAAGCTCATCTCAAGCACTACAAAAAACAACTCAGATGCTTTCAATAGCAAAGATATTTTGGGAATTGCAATTTGTTCTGGAGAGCACAATCTTAAGCCAGCAGGGAAAAAGCAGCTCAGTAATCTGCAGGCAATCTCCATGGCACCAACCCAAGAAGGTGAAAACAGTAAAAAAATGGAACAAGATTAAGCTCAAGTGTTACGGCCCCCACCACATTCCCATGGCAAGGATATGATTCCACTGTATCATATCAGGCTGCAGTTCTGTCACTCACAAACTGACTTTCCAGTGATTCTAAGTAAGGATCAACCTCATGATATGAACAGAATTCTTCTAATATATTTCTTGATTTTCCCTTTCCATTTATTAGGAAACCATATTCAGTTAAGAGATGCCACCCTGTGTTCAGAAGAGTACTTACAAAAAAATTTTCCACTTGGAATTCGTAAGTGAACGGCTTCAGGGTAAGAGACTGTTCTTCAGAGGTAGCTGGACAAAAGCTGACTGAAAACAGGCACTGCAAGGAGAGAGGAAGCTCTTTTGTCCACTTCAATTCCCATACAAAGAATATTGATTGCTTACTGTACACGACCTGGAAGAGAATGTTTAGAGTGTTAGCTCCTTCCTTCCTCTCACAAAGAAGGGGAAATGTACACATGCATATGTTTGTCTGTTCTGACACTGGTACAGTTTATAGAAACAAACTCAATAAATCATTAGGGAAATAAACAACCAAAATGACTTAACAGTGAATCTTTTTCACAATGCACATATTTTTAAAAAGGAAGGATCCATTTCACTGTCAGCATCAAATGTTTCAAAAGGAAACACTTCACATTCAGATGTGCCTGAAAATATTTTAATCTAAAGTCAAATTTAATAAAATTATAGTATGCTCTTATATACTTTTTCTAGGCACCAAGAATGAACAATTTAATATGTTCAGATAAGGCTGAAAGAAACTTCAGGGTTGCCCAGGGAACTTGTGGATGCCCCATCCCTGGAAGTGTTCAAGGCCAGGTTGGATGGGGCTCTAAGCATCCTGGTCTAGTGGAAGATGTCCCTACCCAGGGCAGGGGATAGGAACTGGATCATCTTCAAATCCCCTTCCAACCCAAACCATTCTGTGATTCTATGGTAAGAAACTGTTCTGCAACTGAACTGGTTTACAGCTGTATTTAACTGGAAAACTGTCTACCTGATTTTTTTTTCCTAAAACCCAATGACAAACTGCAACCATAAGATGAATAAGTTGAATAAACCACCAAGTGAATTTTTACCTGTTGAGATGCAGGGTTGAGAGGTACCAGCTGCAAATCTGTACACTCAGCAGTATTTTTTAGGCTGTAGTCTGAAAGCTGGAAACAGAGTTCTGACAAATTCTGTACACAGACTTGCACATATTTCCTGAAAAACGTGACACAGTTTGTTCAATGAAAGCTGAAGAGTTACATTGAGAGAGCCCATGTCCATAAAACAAGGCTGTAAAACCAAAGAATTACACAGAAACAGGCTAACTGGGTTCATCCTGTGGTCTTATTTCCAAAACCACAAATTTGTTTTATCGTCATGAAAGAGCACGAGAGGAAATGCACATGCTTCCAGGGGGAAGATAGTAAAAGCCCAACTTAGATATTTAAAAAAAAAGACTGCTAGAAATATGAGTTATGAAAGCCCAGCTCCATACTTCGTAAGAAGAAAGAAATAATAAATAAATAATGAGTACATTACCGTTTGCCAGCTGACAGCAAGGAATGCTTGGCATTAAAGGGTATGCAGAATGTTAATGCAATAATTGTGGAGTAAATCGACCAGGGACAATCAATGGTCACCTAAAGAAAAAAGAGAACACAGTTCTTATTTGCAGTGGTCTTTGGCACAACGATTTTGCTTTTCTTCTTCTCGTTTCTAAGCAAGGCTTTTCTCATCAAGTGTCTATATCCAATGCCTCCAGGAGGGGAAGAGGGAAAAAAAAAAATCAGTATGTAAAAACTAATCTGAAAAAATACAGGTTTTTGTTTGCCTGTGAGTGGGATATGAAATCTCAAAGCAGCTTTTCCTGTAAGAACTGACATACCCAGTTCTAAAGACTAGAAATAAAGGAAGGGGAATAGAAGAAAGAAAAGCTAAAAGGACACTAATGGCATCTTAGTACAAAAACCTGGTAGAAGTCAGTATCAAATAAACTGCTATAAGATCTATTATTTAAGTGTCTTTATAATAATTTAGTATATTAAATACCAGCTCAAAATACTTTTAAAAATGCATTTAATGTATATTTGCTTTAATTTGAAGCAGCACACTTGACTTTATCTCTCCCATTAATCAGAAGCTGGAATTAAAAGACCACCACGCCACCTTTTACAAAGATACAGGTACCCTCCATGCTTCATGAACTGTGTTAAAACACTAAAACTTAGATTACTAGCCAAGGGAACAGTGGACAATTTATTAACCACAGTGTATACTTCTGCTTATATTTACAATTTCTTTACATATGTAACATTTGCTATGATTTTTGCATATATGTCTTTTGAAGGAAAAGAAGTTCCAAACAAGCAAGTTTCCCCTCACCACCACTTCTACTTTGTGTTTACCCCTGTGATCAAACACACTTCATAACAAAGAAATTAAGCTACATCTTACTTTTTGGTCAACAGTAGCCATGCAGTTGTCCTGTTTCTGCTTCTCTTTGTTTTTTCTGTGATTTTCTTTATTTGTAGTATTTTCCTTCTCCACTGCAGATTCTGTGGCTGATGGCAAATACATGACTTCTAGTTCAAATTCAATCACATGATATGCAGGAGCCACTGGCAAGCTGATGCTTGTGATCTTTTCTGAAGACTGAATCCTTAATGATGACTCTGAGATCTTTTCTATAGTTGTGCAGAATGGGAAAAAAAAGAAAACCATAGAAAAATACGTGCTGCCATAACCACTTCCTAGCAAGGTTTGCAAAAACAGCAGTGAGAAACCATGTTATATAAAACTCCACAGTAACCTCTTCAAACCAGCTATAATCTGCACGTGTTAAATATTTAACTTCCCAGGAGTAACGCTCTATCCTTGTGAAACTGCAGGAGGGTAACCACCACATTCCATGTAATAATTCTCCTTCTAATGTTCAGGAAGGAACTAAGAGGGCAATTTAACAACAAGCTTCAAACCAGCTATAGAGGTACTTTAGCCCATCATATGACACTTCAAACAAGTTTTTACAAAGTGAAAGCACCTCGTTAAGTCTCATGATTTCACTTCAAGCAACCTTGGACACACACACACATGCAGCAGTTTCACATGCCTTCTGAATTTCATCAATGAAAGTAAAATTGTCCAGCTATGTTTGTAAAAATGCATACTACTATTCTGAGGGTGAAAATTTAAGATATTTCTTGCACTGAAGTACTCAGTTGCAAATCCCTAAAATTGTTCTTAATAATGACTACTGACAAACAGCATCAGTGTTCTTAGTACTGTAAGTACAGGTTGCTTCAAGATGACTGAACTTGAATGAATAAAGATTATTCATTTTTACTTCCTGGCTTACCCCTGGTGTTGGAATAGATCACTGCCTTGCTCTCAGGGTGGTACAGGATGGGCATGGCATCCGCGTTGCTGAGCTGCAGAGTGTCCCCGCTCTTCATGGTGTAGTGACCAGTGGTCACTGTGAACTTCACCTTCTGGGGAATGCCGGCCAAAAGGCTTTCTGAAGGATGGAGCAGGAATTGTTAACAGATTCTAGTACGTGGTTACAGTGCACTAAGGCTTGTTAGCAAACAGTTGGTCACACGCTGGGGTAACTTGCAAGTGTGGGGTTTTGGTGTTACATGACACATTAAACCCAGCTCAGATACAACTTGTGAGGAAAACAGTTGGTTTCAACCTGAGAGCCCAAACCCACTGCATCTCGGATGGCTTAGATGAGCTGGCTCTGCAGCACAGAATTCAGTGAAATACAACAACCCCAAAGAATTTACTAAGCTTTTCAAGTTCTCCAGGTTGCAGACAACTCTGTATTTTCGCACCTGTGATGCCAGTCATCCCCACGTGCTCTATTTACAGCATCAGCCTAACAGGAATGCCGGTGTGCACACGGAATCACAGCTACCAGTTTCAGAGGGGTCCCTAATTTCATTAATGCCCAATATGCCTGTCCTTCCTTTGCCACACCCTGTGACTGGAATGACAGCACAAAATGCACGTTAACTCCTCAGCTGCAACACTCAACAGCCTGAAAACAAATCATTATTAACTTCCATTTACACACTTTAATAAACACTACAACAAGTAGTGTTCAGCTGTCCCTGAAACCAATGGATGTATTCAGTATTCATTTTTAATGAGTTTATATTATCATCTCTAGTAGAGAATCCTATTTCTTTCTTAGTTCTTATAAATATCAAAGGGACTCTAGCATTAAGTTAGGAGGAATTTCTTCACAGAAGGGGAGAATAGACATTGGAACGGGCTGCCCAGGGAGATGGTGGAGTCATTGTCCCTGGAGGTGTTTAAGGAAAGACAGGATGTGTCACTCAGTGTCATGGTCTGGGTGACAAGATAGTGTTTGGCCACAGGTTGGACTCAATCCTGGAGGTCTTTTCCAACCTAATTGATCCTGTGATCACAAACCTAACCAATAAGGAGCTCAGTCAATTACAAATGTAAATATTCACTTCTAGGCAGTGAGGCAGCTCAAATCACACCTGGTATTTCAGTGACACTACATGTTCAAATCAACGTTCAAAAGTGACACTATGTGTCCAGAGCCAAGCACTGGAATCAGCTGTTCAAAACCAGCCATCGCTGGCAGGACATCATGATGGATAATTTGAAAATCAAGATTATATTTTTAGACTCAAAATGCAGAGTAAGGCAAACTGAGTAAGACTGAAGCCATGAAACACTTCCTCTAATCCCACCGGAGCACAAGAGGAATCATCAAAGCAGCTTCAGCACAGCCACTGTACCTACCAGTCATGGGCTCCACTTTGAGCTGGGGCTCCTGGGAGTACACATCGTACTGCACGATCGGGTAGATGTGAAGAAGGACAAACTGCACCTTTCCCACTGAAGTGCACAGCTGCCTGAGCGTGTATGTCCCAGGTTCTTTGGCCTTGGAAGAAAACATTTGAATGGATTTTTCAGTTTGGGAAAATACTTCTAGAACAAACCCTCTACTAAAGAACAGAATGTTTCCAGCCTATTTTTGTCAGGTACTTTGGCTTTGTAGATTAAAACCACAGACTTGTTTTCTGAGTAAATGACTAGATTTGCACCTTTTGCCCCACTAAGGTAAGAGCTCTTAAGAGTGCTGTCTGATTCAAGAGAAAACATCATAATTAACAAGTACTAATAATCAGAATAACTAATGTAGTAGCTATGCTGTCCATTTGTTACTTTGGGGTGTGTTTTGCCTGGTTTGTTGGTCGGTTCCCCCCAGAGTGCAACATACACGAAAAAACATTATTAAGTACCTAAACAATACCTGTGCTTATTTGGCTAATTTATAAAAACAATTACAAAATCCTACAGCATTTATATAAGGCACAGCTTTCAGCTCCAGCTATTGATTTCACACATTCCCCACCACACACCCTGAGCCAATGTTTACAAGAAAGTCAACACACACATATATTTCATTTTCAACTCTTTCCATACCCTGAGTAATGGGATTCTGGATGTTTCTCAATAAGATTAAAATCAAAAGCAAATTTGTAACACCTGCTAGCATATTTATTCTTTGCTCTTAGGGACTGCAAGGGAATGGGAAATGTTTTCTTTTTTTCATGTGCCACTTTACCAAGTATAATACATAAATACCAATGCTGGGTATAATTAAATAAGGCTACAAGTTATGGAGAAAAGCTGTACCAACTCAACATTCAAACCTCATGCAGTTATTTACATAGCAAATCCAGACTGAAATTCAGTATTATGCAGTTTGACATTAAAGTCACTTCATTTTAGCCCTTAAAAAACAGAAAAGCATGAGTAAAGTAATTCATAATATACACATACTTTAAATCTTAACATGGGATGGGAATATTGGTCTAAAGAATTTAGACAATGCTTTCTGATCTCTTTTAAGGCTTGGAGAAAATACTGGAAGATTGCTGTCAGCATAAATAATGCTAATCTTCAGTGTAAGGTCTACAGAAAGGATCAAACTCCCTCTGCATCACAGAAGCACAGTCATTCCTCTTCCTGCAGAAGTGGTGCAATTAAGCATTACTTTAAGAAAACTGGTTGTCAGCAGTTTCTATGCTCTGGCCAGCTGTGTAATCCAGTAGAAGTGACACAGGGTATTACCACAATGATAATGGATTTTTAGTAAATATTTTGTAAATACTGCAGCTCAAATCCAGTTGTTTTATCTAAAAATACACTGTTAAAATTATAACATGCTCAGATTTTCCCTTTAAGGACAGCTAAATCATGCCTTAAACAACTATGTTGTGGGATTCACACTGAGTAGTCTTCCCAAGCAAAATTCTTTTCTGGAAGGAAAGGCTGGGAAAATAGGAAAGTTATAAATGCAAGGCTGTCCATCCTCCAGTGGCCATCAGATTCACGACAGAACCAGGAAAATTCAAAGCAGAGCTCTATCTAGCTTTTCATCCATCTCTCTTCTCCTGGTGTTTCCAATTGCTTCCTGATCCCACTAAGCCCAAATGCCAGCTCAGTGCAGTCCCTAACAGCTTTCCTCTAGTAATGCTCCTTTATCTGAAATCCACTTTTACACACATGTTAAATTTATTTCACAGAAAACTGCATTTCCAGCCACCAAGGCCTCTGACACGTCAAAATCCCGTTAACTTGTCCCAATCCTTTGAAAGGATGAGAAACCTCAGAAATTAGGTTAGTAAGTAATTCAAATGACATTATTGCCATTCCACGGATGATAAGATAACTAGTAACTAATAAGCTAGTTAACTTAGATGATAAGATGACTAATGGAGACAACTTTAATTCTAACATCTTCTAAATTCATATACTTGTAGCTGTACTTCTTGCAGGTAGGTTTACTACATCCACCAAGTAAAAAATTATTCTAGCACCCTCTGCAGAGAAGAACAGGCTGTCAACCAAATTTAACCACACAATCACTTACTAAAGGGCTAGAAAAAGAACACACATCAAAGCTTTTAGACATTATTCTGAATGAGCTCAATAGTGCAGGCAGAGTTCATGAGCAGTACATTACATTGCACATGAATTTATCACTTAGTTTTTGGCAGCAATAGTCAAGATGTTTACAATAAGTTTAGGAAGACTGATTTCAAGTAGAAGAGTCACCTGCACGTTTTAGCACAAACACAACAGCATCCTTGCAAGGGAAATGATGGTGTAGAACAACAAAAAGCTGTAAGGGGTATGGATGATCCAAGTGTAACAGGAAGCAACACAGGTACCACTTACCAGCACAATGCTCTTCCTCAGCCAGCCATTTGTAATTTTTCTTTCACGAGTGCTACAATCACCCAGCTACAAAAACATACCTGAATATTGAAGGTTATTTTATTGTCCCCTGGTTCCAGTCTCAAGTTGTTGCACTTCAACACGTGAGCCCCATCTTCCAAAGTGAGCCCCGAGGGCACGTCCAGGGAAGTGCTGCTCTCCTGCCTCCGCAGCAGCATGTGCGTGTTTTTGCAGATGATTCCTGCTGTGTTCAGGGAGTTGTCTGAGGGGCTCCGCTCGTACATTTCAGACAGCTCCAGTGCTGGCAGGCTGTTTCTGGACACAGGCAGGCCTGCAATTTCATTTGGGAAGCTGATGACACCGTTGGAAGTTTTGTGCTTGGTGAGCCACTCGGCTGTTTTCCTGTAGCTGTTCTTCTCGATGCTGAAGTGAACGTGGATGGCAACCTGGTCCACCTGGACAGGGATGGGCATTTGGCTCAGCAACGTCAGCTCAATGGACAACTTTCCACCCACGTGGACAACAGCATTTGGAGGGTCAAAATGCAGGGTTTTCAGCTGGGCAAAGGAGTGCATAGGCAATATAACCTTTTGACCTGGAAAGATAAAACCGGGGATTTTATTATTCTCCAGTGCTGCTGGCGATCAGCAAATCTTTTCTCTTAAAAATTTAAACCCTACAATTAAATGGATCAACAACTTTTCACAATGAATCATTTCACAACAAATCAACGCTCTCCAATTTTTTACCTTGCATGAGACTTAAAGATGCTGAGATTTGTTTTCCAACAGTTACTTAAGACTACAATTTCCATATCCAGGCTATTAAAAACAACTGAATTAAGAGAGATAGTCCAAGCAGAAGTTGAACATTTCACTACTACAGAACACAGTAGCATTAAGTGACAAACTTGTCAGAGCTTGTACAAGTTTAGGAAACTAATAATCAGGCTGGTGCCTTGAGCCAGCAGCTTTGCTATGCACGGGGTTTTCATTCTCTTTTCTACATTCCAAAGACAACCCTGAGGCAGTACCAAAAATTAATTAAGAATCAAGTCTAAAGTAACATATTACTTTATGGTACAGCTATTCATTAAGAAAAAATGTCTGCCTAAAAATAAGCAGTCTACAGATCTACAGGAAGCATTCCATAAGAATTTGAATTATGATTAATATCTGACAAGAAGGTATTACTGAAGCAGCATGAAGAATAAAGAGAGGAAATGGGATGGACAAAATAATAAGCTGCAAGTGGATGGGCACAGATGTAACATCAAAATCCAGGAAGTACCATCACAGAGCTGCCACTTGCATGCCAGCAATGAGAGACAAAGATAGGTTAAGAATTGAAAAAAACCCAACACACAATAAATTATGGGCTTTTAAAGCAGAGAAACATAGCTGAAGGAAAACAAAGACTTTGCAGGATTCAGGATGAAAATGTTAATTACCCTTTGACTATTCTTAATTACTGTAGATTTATAAATGTTTTGGTGATCACAGGTAAAGATCTGTGTTGGTTCAGAATTTATACACAAGATAATGAACCCAATCAGAAAAAGCCTCCCTATCTACCTTTAGGCAGCAACCAGTTTAGAGCAGTTTAAGACCCAGACTTACCTTGGTTCTCTGCTTGCTGATTGGCAAAATCTAGTATTTCTTGGCAAAATCTTTTGCGTTCCTCTTCTGTTAAGTGATTATCACCAGCTAAAAGGCTGCTCGTTTGGAGATAACTAATGAAGTTAAGGAACCATGAGGTAGAAACCCAAAACAATTAGAAATTTGACTGAAAACAAGACATTCAAGTATTGCTTTTCTGATCTTTAGAGACAAGACCTGCTGTTATCATCACACTTTTCCACTAGACAAGAAACAATGAGAGATTTACCATCATTTGAGAGTATTGAAGAATCCTAATACTTCTTCTGCAGATGTACTAAAAATATGGTCCATTATTAACCAGTGCAATCTTGCCTCATCTAAAAAGATTCACGAGCATAGAAAATTCATTATTTGACAATAATAAATGCAGTGTGCAAGTTAAAGACACAGTGTCTTGCATTACACTGCCCAGCATTTACCACTAAATAATCCTGAGTATTCTATTTTATCCCAATTTACCTGGCTGAGAATCTGCCAGCTGTTACAGCATCACTTCCATAACTAAGTCATAAGACATTCTTTAAAGTTTTAAGTGCCGGGGATATAAACGATCACTTGAATATTTAGCTAAGAATGCAACAGAATCTGGCTCAGATTCTTTATGAGCATTTGCACTGAAGCAGAAAAATTTAAGAGTGTTTAAAAGTGATGTGAGATTTGCAAAGGAGGCTGACACATAAAATGTGTGTCTAGTTCTAAAAACACCCAGATCAACAAAAAATCAGCACAACAGAACAACCCCAAAAATACACTCTATGGTATCTGGTGAATGAAAGACAAACTTCACACAATTCATGATGCATCACTCTCTAGAGCTTAGACATACTTAAAACAAAGGGCAGCAACCACATGCAAAAGGTATTAAGTGAACCAGTTGTCAAAAAGTCAAAATGAAAAAATAAATAACCCAGCCCTCCCCAAACGAACAGCAACAATGGAAACAAGAAATAACTCAGCTGTCTCAGCTCAGACTCAGAATGTTTGGCAGTCTCTACTGTTGAAGAAAAGTTAGAGATACAGAAAAATAATCCCAAGCCTCATTTTCTCCAGTCTTGATTGTTCTGGCTCTGCCTTTTAGAGGATACTTTTCTATTTGCCCAAGCTGCTTCTGACATTCAGCCAGCTGCTTCCTCGTGTGTGTGACCAGCAGTGCCCAGCCTTCAGCAAGGTAGGTTTTCAGTGCTCCCTGAAGATACATCTCTGCCTTCTGGGGACCTTTCTTCCTCCTTGGAAAATAAAGAAATGAGCACAGAGCAATGTAAGAAACTTTGCAGCCACGGAAACTGTCGACATCTCTTCTCAAAGTGGTGATGGGGGAGGAACACTGCAAGTAAACGCAGGACAAACTGCAGTGAACCATTATGATCTTTAATTTTCTGGTGACAGATAAACATATGGGCCTTCCTTTACTGCAATTCCCTTAAGCAAGTAGAACTGCAATTAATGTCAATAGTCCACATCATTGAAAGGCTTTATATCCAGATATATCCCAAGTCAGAGCAAATGAGGTGAAGATACCTCCCACAAATGAAACAAAAGCCATCTGAACCTTCTGACAGTTAACTGAAAATTTGCTTACTCAAAAATTTTAAAGCAGAAAAATACTTCAATGAAAATTTTATCACCACACAGCAGTTCCATGGCAGTATTTAAACCTAATGTGATTCCCTCAGGTGAAAATTTAAGTTCATTTAGGAGAACCTGTTGCAACTTGGAGATCAGACTGCTTAAAAGTAAACATCAGTGGGAAGCATGCCCCAAAATATTTTCCAAAAAACCCCCAAATTCTTCTAGATAAGAAAAACAAAAAGGCATTGAAAAATGAAGGAGGTTTTCTCAGTGGATTTTATCAACAGAGATAATCTGGAAATCAGGAATAAAATCACTGTTTCACAGGAGGGGAAACAACCATTTTGCAATGATAACCTCAAATATGAAATGGATTACTCTCCAAAGACATGTTTTCTGGCTTTTTTTAGATAGATGCAGTCCATATATGTAGTTAAGATAACTTTGCATTTACTATAGCCTGCTTCCTAAGGAGGCTTCTGACTTGTTTCAAAGTTTATAGTTATCTTTCCCACCCTTTTCTCCCTAGGGTAAGAAAGGATCAAGCTAAAGAACATAGGACAGTTAAAGGTAAGAGTACAAAATCATGAGATGAGAATTTAAGTCTAATAAAAGAGATTGCTAGTTTTCTTCTTTTTTTTTTTTTCCTGAAATACAACCTGAAATAGGGTTTGTTTATATTTTAAAGAATACTTTTTAAAATTCCTGTTTAAGTACAGCGTATTTTCTTCAGGGATAATATTCAAACTTTTCAAAAGCAATGCATTTAAGACATTTTAAAGAGTCATTTACATATAAAACTCTGCCAAGTCCTTTCCCACAAGCTTAGCTGAGCGAATTCTTCCAATATTTGTGTACATGTCAATGGTGGCATGGGACAGATCCTGTTTAAAAGAAAACAAACCAATATAAGCTTTATGTATTTTTAGCAGCTATACAGTATTTCACACAAACTCATAGCCAGTGACTAAGGTACTACAACAAAATGCCCAGAATGAGTCACATTTGCCCTGAGCACACAACACACAGCAGTTTCTAACAGGTCACCTTCATTCCTCCTGCAGCTGGTCATTATCCCATATCTGTAAATGCTAAGTTACAATCAGAACAATAATTTTCACAAGAGTGCCTTAAAGGAATTTTGCTTGCATTCCCAAACTGAAGTTTATCCCTCATCTTTAAGCCTTATCTCCAATGCAGCACAGTGTCCAGGTGCCACCTTCTTGCCCTTGCTCACTTTCCTCCCCTTGCCTTTGTGAGAAAGCAGCAAACCTTTCTCACAAAATTAGCAGTTACAACACACACTGACTGTATTCAACCACCCAACTTCTTTCCAAAGTCCATAATAATCTCGGGCCAGATACATAAAAATATAAAAAATACATCACATTGTGACCGGACAAAGGGGAATGGCTTTAAACTGAGAAGATTTTTTCTTAAATGCAAATTGATTATCTTAGCTGTGTCTGGACATTTTAACTAATCAGTTCTTCCCAATGAATACATGGATTAAATATGGGTATGTACAAAATTTATATATTTACCTGACAACTACACAGAAAACCATTTTTTATAGTGCACCTGACATCTGAATTTCTGTTGCATAAAGTGCAGTAATAAATACAAAGAGAAATGGATCCCACTTAGTTTCTTAAATTTAGGAAGTTAATGCTGAGCTTAGGAGAGATCTTCAGGTGCATACTGGAACTCAATATGTAAGAGCAACTAGCAGCTCTGAAGATTTTAATTTTGATCCAGCTATACAACTAGTCCTATAAGTAAATGAAGAACAAAAGAGAAACCCGGTATCTTCAGACAAAATGTTTTGAGATTTTTCTTTTGATAAAACTTTGCAAAACTAACTATCACATAGTTTTCATGTTTAAAAAAAAAATCCATTTTCCTTCAAGTTTTCCCCAGAAAACCTTATTGGCAGTACTGCAAATGTGAGAAATTTTAATGGAAAATTATTTAGGGGGGAAAAAAAAACCAAAACAACCCAACAAAATCTGTCAATCCAAGCCCTCAAAAATCCAAACACATTCTTGTCACAATCAAGGGTTTTTTGTTTTATTTAACAATCTTCTATTTGAAAAACAAAACCAGCAAAACAAAAAAACCTGAAATCATTACAATGGCTTCTCAGTAGGGGAGCTGTCAGGAAATAAAGATGCACAACATTAGAATCCTCATTGTGCATCAATCTCTGCCAGGTACAACCCTATTATCCACAGATGTCCCACACTTTATATAAAAAAAAAAAAATCAACAGTATAACTTTAATCATGTTATTGATTATATGATTATTATGCAAGCCCAAACCATTTAAAAAGAAGCTGAATTTGCACATCAATATTCTTCTGGGAGAGATTCAGTTAATCCTGGATTTGGGATAGCAGAACATGATAGGCATGACATTGGCCTTTTTCATATCTAAGTATACACACCTATAGATAATAACCTCCAGCTCTTAACTGTAAATATTAAAGTTAATGCAAATATTTGAAACTTGGGGCCCATACAGGGTTTTAGCTGTAAAACAAATCAGCCTTGAGGTGTCCAGTGTGCAAGAAATAACCTTTGATGCCTAAATATGGAAATACAGATTTATGTTCTCAATGTGTCTTCTCAGGTTTGAAAACTTTGGCCCTATTTAATCTACAGTGTAAACACACAAAACCAATATAAATAAGCAAAACTCATACTTACTAAGTAGTGTTTTTCAAAAGCTTCTACAGATGATAAGGCCTCTTTGAGTTTCTTGTAAGGGCTCTGTGATGCATTGGCTTTAGAAAAAAGCAGAACAAGAGGAGTCACTTACAAATGCATTCTTAGAAGAGTCTGTATGCACCCCACCCCACCCCATCCCTGCTTTTTCTCCAGTAGAAAGTGGAGAGAAAACTAAGAACTAGTATCACTTTGTAGCTCCAGGTGCAGGTTATCTGCTTGCATCTGAACAAGGATGCTCTATTTGTTTTTGCAGTAATTTTATTTTAAAGACTTGTCTGAAAGCATTAAGAACTCAATTCAAATCCAGTGCTGTTCAAGACCATTTTACCTAAATGCTGATAAGTGGAACATCAATGGAAAAACTTATACTTGCATCAGCAAGGAGATGCACTGGTAATTGAAAATGCTAAACATGTATTAAAGAAACCTGTAAGAGATAAAGTTCTATCAACATGTGTATATATAAATATACAGGAATACTTGAAAATTCTTATTACTGATGTTTACATGCTCTGTATTTAAGACAATGTCAGCTATCCTACACTCCTGGTAGTACCTGTTTCAGGGCGTTCTGCTCCCAGCCCTGCTAACAGATCCACAGTCCTGTTAAGGTCTTCTGAATTGGGTCCCTTCTCTGACACAAGTCCACACAGGTAACCCAGAGATTTTAACTATAAGAGAAACCAGATGCTTGCTTTCAATAGGCTACAAAATCAATATAAAACCCCCCTTATTCTATTACATCGTTCCATTTTCATTGTTTTCATATTATGCTGCTTACAGGATCTCAAAATTAACTGTTATTCTCACAGTATAGATTAACTTACTAAAGAATTAAATTGCATATAAGTTACTGACTCAAATATTGGAACATCTGCCTATACACACAGATGCCTACATGCACAACACCTAATCTGAGTAAATCCTTCTGGTTTTCAACACAAACACAAACAAAGCTCGAGATGTTCAGCAGTTATGACCAAAGATTATTTCTAATAGCTGTGCTGTATTTTTGAAAACTAAGTAATCAAGAAAAGCAGGCAAGTCTGCAGTACAGTGATTAGGAATCTTGCAAATTCACCTGAAATATTGTATTCAGCTGAAAACCTTCCTGAAAGAGATTAGCACAGCTAACAGTGTTAACTACCATAAAACCCCTTCTAGACAGCAGCTGGTGGCTCAACACCCAGAATATTGTCTTCAAGAAGCTCTTATCTATTGGCCATTTGGTTAATTTACTTAGAAAACTCAATCAACTACAAAGGTAAGCCCACAAAAGAATAAAGGTCTCAGTTTGTCACATTACCCCACACCATAAAAAATGGGGATGAACATTAACATTTTTTAAAAATTTATTTTAAACTCCACTTAATTTTGTCGTTAGTTGCTAAATTTCTTCATTCAGTCAGTTCCGCCTTCCTGCTACTCCTTTTATCCTGAAATTCTTCCCTTTACCCTTTGTGTTAGAAAAATGATGGATGGGAGAAACATTTCCAACTCAGGTTGGAAATTACCTTCCATAGAAACTTCTAAGGGAGCATGGGAAGAATGTGAGGCACCAATTGCCATTTTAAACAATTCTTTGCTTCCTTTATTCTGATCTCCACTCCCCTCCATTTTTTTTTAGCAGTAATCATTCAAGGTGAAATTGTATTTCTCTGCTTTTGTAATAAAACAAGGGTAAGTTAGAGGATTCTTAAGTCTACTGAAATATGAGCAAACTATGATTAAAATAAAATAGCAAACAAACTACAGGCTATGCCAGCAAGAGGACAAATGTATGCTGGTCTTCAGAAACATCCACAAAGACCACAGCAGGCTATTCCAGTAGTTTCTGGAGTTTACCTTCTTTCTAAAACGTTCTTCAACAGTGGAAAGCAGTAGCAACCTCAAACATCACCTCTTTCATAGAAATAAGTGGAACTTGACAAGTTAGGGAAGCAGTTTAACCAAACAGAAAAGGTCACTTTACAGCATTTATGGTAAAGGCTGGTGACTGAAAAAATGGAAATTATTTGCCTCTTTCACAAGCCACCAAGGGTAACACCTTCAATGAAGATAAGGGTCTACTACTGCTGTACTAACATACTGGAGAAATAGTGAACTGTGTAAACGACGGCTGTAATCTCTATTTTTAATGGTAAATGCATCCACATCTGGGCATTTTTTTCTGCTGTATCTGAAATTCACCTGCTCCCCTCTCAGTCAACATGGACTGAGCTCATTCTGGAGTTTAATCAAAACAGTTAATTATCAAACTAGTGGTGAGGAAAGGGGGGACAGAAAAAGAGGAGGACAAACCCTTGTTATTCCCAGGCCTCAAAGCACAGTGAAAAAAAGTGGATACAAACATGGATGTCTCACCTAGACAAGACTCAAGACAATGTACAGAACCCAGTATTAAATTCCACAACAAAAAGGACAAAATCCGTTCCAGGGAAACAAATTTTGTACTTCAACACTGTAGAACCACCACCCCAACACATCATTCACTCACCTTCTCAGTGGCATAGCTCCACAGGCCAACTGTGTGGGAAACATTTGCATCTATTTGAGCCCTATCACAGCAGCCTTCTATTCTCTGTAAGACTTCCAAGCAACTCAAAAACACCCAGCAATCCAAAGCTCCAGGAGGAACTGAGACCTGGAGATTAACAGATAAAATTAACTGGGAAAGAAACCCTAGTCAGATGAGAAAATACTTCAACAAAAGTACTTTTCTTGATACAACACAGCAGAACCTTTTGGAAGAGCTTACTCTAAGAATACACAAAGCACAGCCCAACTCTCGCTGCCTCCTGAATAATTTATATATATTAGTTCATGAAACATATTAGCTAGATTTGATACATTCATCAAGATGCAAGAGAAGGAAAGGAAGACTAATAGGTCTCGGAAAAATTCCAAGTCTGAAAACTCAGCTGAAGGAAAACAGAGTTGGGAAAAATTTCTGTAAATAGACTACTACTTTCCTAAGGAAACTTCGGTTCTAACTGAGACTGAAATTAAAAGTACTAAACACTAAAAAGTGTTAAAAAATCTGGAAAAAACAAAATTCGTCTCTGAGTTTATTCATCAAAGGACAAGACATCTGTCATGGACAACAAATTAAAAAATGGAGATGAAAACAAACAAACAAAGAAAAACAAAAAAGACAAAGATAGAGAAAGACAAGAGAGTCTGACACGAGCATCTTTTCAAGAATTAAGATAAAGATGAGCATAACTAAAGACGTGGAATATAGACACAATAATGGCATCTCAAAATCCTGTTAATAACCAGTGCAAAAATACTCCTTTTAGAAAGACTATAAAAGTCCTAAAATCCATAATAAACTAGGTGACTAATGGGATAGGAAAGTTCAAAGTATGAGCACAACGCACTTGAAGAAATAATAAAGATCTGAATTCTGAAAGAATTTACAGGAATACAAAGATCCAAAGAACAGAGTAGTTTAGATTTCTGCAGTGTGTTCAGTGGTGTCAAGCCACGTTAAGAGGTTTGCCTGCATTAGGAAAAGGATCACAACAGGGATAAGTACACGCTATGCACAATTAAGTGACACTGTCTCACAGTCAGAACACTGCATTCAGTTTGGATCACCACAGCAAGACAGGAGCAGCAGAAACAAGGGAGTGCAGAGGAAAACTCCAAACACTGGGGGCACAGGATGGACCTGGGGTACAGCAAAAGGGGAACTGTAGGAAGTACCTTCAGAGATCTAGAAGGCTGCATTTTAGAAAGGAAAAAAACCACCACAAAATGCACACACAAATCATACTATCTGTGGGCATTTCACATTAGTTTTAGAACACATGAAGTGTCAGCAAAGCATCTGAAGCAGATTTGCAGTTTTTAAATGCAGATGAACAGATGGAACTTACTACCACAATGTCAGACAAGCAAAAGTTAGCAGCTGCTGTTATAATGGCACAGATAAAACTAACAGGGCACCCATGGGATGAAGACATGGGTAAGTCACAAAATGATATTCAGAAATAATCTCTTCTTTTTGTTACAGAGGATTAGTCTGCATAACAGCATAATAACCACTCTCCTTTAATTCCTCCAATGAACACTGTTATAGATTTAAATTATGGGAACTATAGTTCAACAGGCTGGTAATAAATCCATGACAGAAGCAGACAAATGACTACCAGTTTAGAAAAGGTAACTTTCCAGGTGAAGACTAAAATACTTTAACTAAACAGATTTGGTTCTCAGATGTGATGTCTCCAAGTTTCTTGCCAAAGACATCCTCGTGATGACACAATCAACTGCAGCCCAGTTGTTATTACAGCATCATTTTGATAACTCCCAGACAGTGCTTATTGAACGCTGGTCACCGACAGCTGAACTTAAAACATCTTGTTAGAGCATCATTGGATAAAATCATTCACATAATGGAATAGATGACACTGACTCACTTCCAATAGCTTGAGTTCTTGCACACAGTTGTGAAGAAGCTCCAGTGCTCGCTGGGAAACTTCCCATGGCCTCTGCAGGAAGATTAACAACGTGCACTGACGAGAGAACAGGTAACTACGCAGGTCCAGCAGCGTCGCCTCTTGGTTCTGAATGAGCTCTCTCTTCTCCATATCTATTGGCTTCCGCAGAATTAAACCATTCCAGCTCCTCACTGGCTGGCAAAAAAACGTCAGCCAGTTTGCACCATCTAAGTAAACAAAGTTAATATCCAAGAATCAACCACTGCTTTCTAGGAAAGCATCGACATCCTCCCTCCAGAGGCTGTGAGCTGCCTTAGAACTTCCCAAGTTTATCACATGGATAAATGACTTCATGTCTTAACTTCAAACAGCAAAACAAAAAACCACCAGAACTTCCACAGCGAGGTAAGATAACTGAATTCCACAACATTGTATTCCCATAGGCATTTTGTCTTAATTGTACGTTTCTTATCAGTAAAGTGGCAGTCAGTTTGTAATTCATTTCTTAGCAATTAAGCCTACCTGAAGTTCAAAACAAACAAGCTTTATCTGCTTAAGTATTTCTTACTCAGCCATCACGGATGGATGTGCCCCCATTTCAGGTACTGCACTGGGTTCAGTCAGCACAAATCTATTTCACTGCAATTACTCCTGCACTGTATTTTCACCAGATTCATAAAACAGATCTGATTAAAGCTGTTATATAACAGTATGTGCTTTAGCTCATTAAAACAGCTTAAAGCTATTTGATACTTCTAGCACAGTAATTTTTCTCAAAAATGAAGTTAAATCTTCTGTAGTGCAGATTAAGCACCTACTTCTATTAAGTTTTGCAGTGATTACCAAACATCTCGTGTAATTTGAGGCAACACTGAATGCACTTTTCCAGGAAGCTCTTTACTGAAAAACCTAGCAGTGAGCTGTAAAAACAGCAGCTGTATCTCAGCCAGATCAATACTTGTGTAATTTCATAGTTCAGGGCTCTGGTTGTAAGAATCATCCCATTAGAGCAAAACACAGGTTTTCATTAAAAATTCCTTCTAAGCCTCAGAGATGAGAAACAAAACTTTGGTAAGACTGTAACTGATGGACACCTGAGGTTGCACACAGCATAAAACAAGAGCACAAATTGCCTAGTGCAGCCTCACTGTGACTGCCCAAAGCACAGGGCTGCTCAGCACAGTGAAGGAATTCATACACTCAACATTTATTTCACATTTTCAGACACTTACCACCAGCCCCAAAGTTGACAACGTACTGAGAGAACAAGGCATCCAGTTCATCATACTGCACCAGTGCATCCTCAAACTGCTGCAGCATCTCAAAGACAAAGGCCAGTTCTTCCTTTTGGCACACAAGCAATACAGGGAACATGTTATTGACATTATTCGTATCTGGTATTACAGCCTGTCCCCATCCATCCACAGAGCTCCAGAACTACTTTTTCTAATGTTCATTTCATATAGAAAAACCTGCCATTGGAGCAGATTTCTTCCTAACCCAGGGAGGTTCACAAAAGGAGATTAAGTCATACAGCTCTGCCAGTAAATTCTGATGTGTATCCAGATCCTGATTCACTACAAGATATTGCTCATAGATCTATTAAAAGTTTGAATTTAGATAAACAATAAATAAAAAATGCTGAAGACTCATCTCCCTTAATAGTACTGCTTTCCCCTCTGTTTACACCATGAAGGCATCAATTGCAGCCTATCATAAAAGGGGTTTTTGTACACAAAACCTAACTGCTAAGCAGAGATAGTCTCAAAATTAGATCTATCCTATGCAAAAGACAGCACATGCAGTAAAGGAGATGTGAGAATGAGGTGGAGTGGAGAACAGCAGTGTACAGGGACCAGAAAATTCCAAAGAAATCAGGACCTTTAATTTTATCAAACAAGAGGTTCCTGCTTTTCTCTGAACCAGCTAAAACAAAGTTATATTTAAAACTATTTAAAAAATGGAATTCAAAGCACTCTCTATGTGGATTATTTCAGAATAGACACTTTTCAAAACATCATCTCCATACATACTGATAATAATCTGAACAAAGAAAACAGCAGCATTCACATTAAATACCAATTGTGAGTTTGAGTGTGTTTGAACAGGCACAGTAACGGGACATTTACCCCAAATTCAAGATCAACTACTATAACACTTCTTAGATGCAATTCATTTGCTTCAACTAAGGTTCACAGAACTTTGACAAGCCTGAAGAGATTCTGCTTTTTTAACAGCAGGAAACTGCATTACTGCATTAACTGTATTACAAGGTAACCCAAATCTGCTGCAAACAGGATAAAAAATGCTGCTTTTAAATCAGTCTCCATAATTCCTTCCCCAGCCTTCAAAGAACGATCAGAACATTAAAAGTATCAGAAATTCAACCACAACAAAAAAAGCACCATTTTTAAAACTAGGACTCAAGTATTTTCTTCAATATCAAGAGACTCTTACCTGGACCATGAAATACTCGCAGAAGCTCCACCCTGGCTCAGTCCTTTTCTCTCTCAGAGTTCTCATGTCATCTTCAAACTTGCCTAAGTTTTTGGTAAAGGACATGAGAAGCAATGTCCTGAGTTTGGTCAGGAAGGCATTCCAAGATTCCTGAGAACGGGAAGAGTCTTTCAAAGGGTCAGAAAGTACCACACATCTGTAAAGAGATTGATAAAATTGTATTTGAGGAGGAAAAAAAACATAATTCATATATAAATGTCCAGCTGAATACTGTGCATACTGGACAATTCAGAGTGAGCAACATTTATTTTTTTCATTCCACATTAATCAGAGAGAAAAAAAACAAGGTTGAGGGTTATGTTTGTTTGTTTGGAGGCAGCTATGTTGGGGTTTTGGGTTGGTTTTTTTTTTGGTTGGAACTTTTTCATGTGACATAGTTTATGAGAAGAACTGAGTGTTTTACCCAGAATGAGAAGTTCAAAGCTTTTATTTTTTTTTTTTAAGCAAATAATGGATACATTATTCTCAGTACTTAAGTGTAAGTAATGCTGTAGCTATCCTACAAAAGAAAGGTCTGCCTAGCAATACAAATCAGCAGAACAGCAAATATAGCTACTCCTGGTAAGGATTATACAAAATACAAATCAGGATCTATTAGATCACATAGAGTCAGCCTTTCCTAACTCACTTGAAATAATCATCCATAATAGATTCTTGCAGTATCTCAATTTGGTTTTACACATCCTATGTGCTAAAACTTCCTCTGCTTTTCTCAGAAAATAAAGAGATCCCATTAGCTCACAAATAAATCAACTTTTTTCAGAGCATCTTCTTTCCTCAGTTTTTCTGTCACAATTTATTAACATCCAAAAAACTAATTATATCTCTAAAGACAGGAAAATCTCTCATCCAAGTAAAACGCTATTTCTGGTTAGAAAACCCTATTTTGTTGGCTCTAATGAAAGCAAAAACAGTTTCATATATTCATTACTATTTTCTTAGAATAAAAACATCTGAAGAAACTGGCCTTGTGTCAATTATCTCAGAGTGGAAAGGTGATTAAGTGAACAGCAGTAAGTACAATGGCAAAAAATAAGCCCTATTGGCTTCATATTGCCTACTCACCTCACTCTTACCACCTCTAACTCTGGTAACATTTTTGCAAGCACCTAAGCAAACAAAAAGCCCTCAAGGTCTAAAAACTGATTACCATCACACCGTTCCTCTTAAACCTCTCTTAGCCAGGAGGAGATACTTGAAATCTATTTGAAACAGATTTCAAAGCCACCATGAACCCAAGAAGAACTGAAAATAAACTTCTCCCTTTATTCCTCGTGCCACCCTCCTTCAAAGCACAGATCTTACAGTGCCACCAGTCTGAATGCTGGACATCAAGGGAAGTCTTTAAATGAGCAAGGAAAGTCTTGCACATGGAGCTGAGTTTATAAATCAGCACACTGGTCAAAAGATTAAAATGTTTGCAAGCCCAAGAATGCTCACCTGTCACTTTGCTTGTTACAGAAGTCGTTCCTTATTTTATCTACTATAGAGGTTCGGGGAAGGATATTGGTTTTGTTCTTTTTCTTGGCATCACTCTCAACCACCACAATCAGCCAGTCCACTGAGCTGTGAGCTTTGAGAACATTCTGCCACTTGGTGATGTCATCCTTGACTGTGGTTTTGTACACTTCTGTGTCCTGGGATGAGAAGTGGTGAATCATCAAATCAAACAGACATTCTGAACAATTTCAAAAGGCAAGTTTTGTTCCAAAAGAAGGCAAACAGAAAGGCATATCAAATAGAATTAGTGACAGTAAGTTCACTCAGTGAAAGAAATCAGATGAGGTAAAGCATAGTAAAGTTCTGGTCTTTGAATGTATTTCCAGTATTTTGGTTAACAGCAAATACAGTATATGGCACTATATCATTCTTTAAATGACTTAAATTAAGATTTTTAAACATAATTTAAACTCTTTATTTTAAACATTCTGGAGCTTTTCAATAAAAACATGTTTGAAATTACAAAGCTAAACTGTTTTATTCTCAAACAGTAACAGAACTGTGATATTTGTACCTTCTGCACTGCTCAAATCTCAACCTGTTTAAAAGCTTTTTCATAAAAATAGTTTCAAAAAAAAGCAGAAGCATTGTTTGGCATTTTTTTTGCTTCTGGGTTGGTGCTATACAGATAAATTCATAAAATTCTTAAGGCTGTTCTGGGTTCTTTTTGAATGGTCACAGATCAGATGTCGCCTGTGTCCTTCAAGTGGATAATTAATTCACAACAGAGGCAAACCAAAAGGCAGTGAACTGAAGATAAATGGGATTAAGACATTCCAAATCTTGCCCAGTTAAATTGCTGACACCCACCAGTACCTGACACACACAGAAGATGGAACTAAAATAAAAATACATATCTTTGGATTTCAGAGCACCAACAGATCATTACTGAACTACCCTGGCCACATTTGTGCGTTATGAAGAAAGTGCACTGTGCCAGTGCAGTAACACTGTAAGATCCTAGGGGATTTTTGTGACAAAGTACTGAAAACAGGTTATTCAAATGCCTGTCCTCTTAGTGTCAAGTAACATTACAAACAGATACTCCTTATGGAAAGAACTGCTCAAGCTAAGTTTTGTTTCCAGCAATCTATCAGGTATGCATGCTTATGCAACCCAGACTTAATTGTTTTGATTTTCTGCTTGTGCTGTCTCTTATTTTCATTTGCTTTCATGCTTATGTGAACAATTTAATTTTTAAATTTAGAGTTTTTCCTAGTACTTACACAACATTCTGTCCAATAAATATGAAGAAAAGGAAAAGTCAAAAGGGCCTTATTCCCCTCTTTGGGTAGTAGCTCCTCTTTAAACTGAACAAAGTTGGATTCCAGGTGAATCATCTTCGGAGCACGGCCGTAAGACCTATGAAGTTTAAAAACTGAAATTAGTGGAGAGAACAGAAAAATGAACATGTGTTGTGGGGAAGAGGAATAAACTGAAAAGCTCTGGCACTGGAAACTCCCAAACTACTCTTACTGCAGTTTACATAAAGTTAACTGAAGTCTGGTATTGTTTGAAATGAGATACAGGCTCCTTTTTGAAGAACAGAAGCCAGAAGCTCTTCAGCCTTCAGTAAAAGATTTTCTGTATCTCTAGGACAAGTAGAAAATACCAAATAAGAGAAATCCCCAAATATTTTTTCCAATCACAAAACACTGTCATACCAAACGTTCCACAGGGAAGTACATCTAATTCCATGTGAGTTCTACCTATATTCTCATTGAGAAGAAAGCGTATCACTTTCAGAACACAGCTGCCAAAGTACGTCAAAGCACACCAAGACAAACCCACAAACCACAAAACCAAGAAGAGAAACACAGCATTACTATCATTTTTCTTTAGGCAGAGCTGAAGGGTTGAAAAGATCATCCTGAAGTGCACAACACTCACTTTGATTATCTGATTTCTCCAATTGCTTCGAGTCAGTTGCTCTGTTCAACTCAATTTATGCTAAGAGCTTCTCAGAACATAACAAAAACATTTTTGACCCAAGTCAAAAAACAGACACTGAAACAGTATCACAGAAAAAAATGTAAGTTTACCTCCTCCATTCCATGGGTTCTCTAGGAAGCTGCTGAGAAAGTGTAGGATACAAAGAAGTAAATAAATTCTGATCTCCAGCACCTAAAAGTGAAAGGCATTAATGAATTAGCATGTGCAAATTATAGAATATATATTAACATGCTATTCTACTAGTGGTTTGCTCTTGTTAAGAACATTTAATTTTGTCTGCTATGCGGAAACCGGAGTCCAGCACTGAACTAGAATTTTTTAAATCACTCTTGAGACCTAATACAATACTTTTAAGCAGGCACATAATACATACACTGTTACAAACTTCCTATTATGATTTTCCACAGAGCTACATAATCCATATACCAAAGAGAGTATCATAAAGCTGGTCCAACTCCAAAAACTAAACAAGCAGCTCCTTAGTTGGAGTCATTGGTTAAAAAAAAAAAGTATATTTAAAAATACCCCAGGATTTTGACTTCCCAAACCAGAAGACTGGGAAGACAGTGGTTCCCATCCTTCTGCAGGTGGGCCTATGCTGAAAAAATTTGGTTTAGCACATGTTTTGTGCTTTACTGGGTATGATCCCTCCCTCCTCATTATTCTGGGGCTGTTGCTAATACAAAACACTGCCCTGATTATCACATTATTCTTGAGGACTTCAGAAACATGAGGTCTGTTAACACAGCACAAACTACATTAAATACAACACCACTGGAGTAACTACTTATGTACAAGCCAGAATAAAATGTGGTATCTACCACATGAAAAAAAAAGTACTATTAGTAGCCTTTCAGCAACAATTCTTAAATTCTGTTGTTTTCCTTTATGTACAAGGAGGATATGACGAGGACAAGACATTAATTAAGATTTTAACAGCCATATAGGCAATTCTGCTAATTTCTGGTAGTTTTCCTTCTCACAATCATCTGCCACTGTATAGCACACCAGAACAGGAAGATCTTCTTCTCACCTTCCTGTGGAACTGGAAGCTGAAGCTGAAGAAATACCTGACATCCTTTCTTCTCCCTCTCACCCCCTAGTCTCACCTCCAGGCACACAGCCAGGCATTGCCTCCACATCACTTTAGCATTCTTTAGTTTATCTTAGAAATCCTTTTCTAGTCCACTCACCTCTCCCCAGTTTTCTCATATATACTGTTATCCTTACATATATTACTATACATCAGTTTTCTCACATATAGTATTTTGATTACCAGCACTAGCACAATTCTATCACCACACAATAAAGTATATTGAAAAACTGAAGTTTAAAAGTCTGATTAAGTGCAAGAACAAGCAAAACCAGCTCTTCTGATGTCTGACAACATTAGCTATTATGCAACAATGCAATTTCACAGAATAGCTAAAAAACAAAACAAAAACAATTAGTGCTTTAGCCCTATTTCTCCAGAAATTATGATCTTTATGCTTGATCCTTCACCTTTATCCTGTCTGAATTAAGCGTGCCTTACTAAATGCTATTTAAGATTACAAACAAATGCCCAGAATGAACACTGAAACAAGTGTTAGTCATATTGTTAATGCTGTTTTATATCAAGTTACACCTCTGTGAACCGAGCGGAGAACAGTCTATTGATTTGCAACTCATTACTGCCCACAGAGAGTGAAACATGGCTTAGTGACTTAGCAGCAGCACGATGACCACATCAAAATGAGAGTCTGTGAGCTTGAAGTCTGCTGGAAAGAACAAGCCACATATTTCATCTCTGGAGCATAACAAAGTACATTTTCTGTACTGCACCTAAAAATTCAATGTATGCCACAAAAAAATGCCAGAATTCAACATCATAAGTGAAAAAGACTATTATTGAATAGAGGAACTAAAGGATAATGTGTAAGCACCCTGCTATTCCAGCCAGCCACATCACATCATCAGCTTAAAACAGGTATATTCATTTTAAAACCAGTCAGCTTTTCCTACTACACTGGTTTTTGAGGGTGTATCAAATACACACAAGAATGTGTTTTATGATCAAGGCAACACAGCCCTCTAGGATTAGAAGAAAAGTGAGAATAGACCTTCAATGTAAAATACATCAGCTGTCTTTGAATACAGACCAAAGCTGCTGCCACATATTTCCAAAACCCAAAGAGCTCCAACACTTCATGTTCTGCTCATCTACTGTAATCTACTGTAGCCAGCATGTTTGAGCTGATCAAGCCAAGAACACTAAAAGTGAAGTTATCAGCAGGCAACACCAACACAGCACTGACACGGGACCAACACCAAGACCAGTAAGTAGCAAGGAGTTGTAAGGGCTGTCAGACTGGCAAGATGCACAATAACTTGTGAACTGGGTGCTACTGGGATGCAGGGAGGGAGGGGAGCACCTCACAGCAAGTAGACAAGAGCACAACCTGCACAAATAACAACAGAAAGTCCCAAAAGATCACTATTTCTGGAGTGGTGTTGAGCAAGATTCCTATGACTCAAGAGACCTCAAGCATGGCAGAAGTTTCATTCTCTTCTCTAAATATACCTCTGATGCCTTAGTAGTTGATGTATCCATGATCTACTTTCCAAAATACTGAAAAAAAAAAAAAAAAAAA